>JAAAKG020136702.1:0-13116 GCA_010014905.2 Druon quercuslanigerum
CTGAAGAAGTGAACTGCAATGTTCACGAAACGTCGGCAAAATTCGTAGTTTTGTACACGATTGAAACCCGAAATATCGACTTTATCAAGTAAAGAAACGTATTCGCGAAAACATAGAGAAAGTATTGAAAAACTGGAATCAAACATTAAAAATTGTCCAGTCTTTTATCGTTTCTAAAACTTCAAATTCTTTACAAGGACAGAGTGCCAGTTAGTGTGTTTAATCTTTTGATTCATAAGAAAGAGTTGCATTTTCTTTATTAAAATATGAAAATACAATGGTCATTCACTTTAATTCTTTTTTGAAACAATGTAAATGCATTATAATCAAATTATTTTACAATTTTACCTTCTTAAGTAGAGGAATTGATGAACCTTTAAAAAAAAATCACACTATTTGGCACTCAACTTGCTAAAATACTCTCTAAAATCTTCACTTAATCTCTTAATATTATGTACTCAATATTATGTACAGTTATATTACACATCAGCATTCAAGTTGCAGGTTGAAAAATGCAATTAAAAAAGGGGAATTGTATACTATACGTTTTGGTTGTATGAATACTGAAAGAAGGTTGGTAAAAAAAAGAAGAAAAAAAAACTGAAAACTTTTTTAAGAATGGCGAATCAGCTTGGAGGAGAAGAAGGGATGGGGGGGGGGGCATTTTCAAGTTAGAAGATTTGAATGAAGTGGGTGGTGTGCCCGTCACGATATATGGGATTGTCAGTGACGGGAGCGCGACATAAAGGACAGGAACGTTCCCGATCGAGCCACGTTATCACACAGAGTTCGCAGAAAATATGTGTGCAATGAAGTCTCACTGGTGTTGAGTATTCGTCGTGGCAAATAGCGCATATTCCACCCGATTCGACCAATTGATCCTTCGAGGCGTAAGAGCCAACACTCTGAAAAAAAGAGATAAATTAAAAATATTAGAAATAGAACAAATAAATAGATTTATTGGATAAAAAATGGTTTTAGTGATTGTGGACTAACAACAGGTTATGGGCCCAGTTTCGCTGAAAGTGATTAAAAGCGAAGAGAGAATAAAAAAATAGAAAAGGACCAAACAAATTTATTTAGGAGATAGAAAATGTTGCTGTTAGTAGTGGATTAACAACAGGTTATAGGCCCATTTTCGTTAAAAGTAAGTAAAATTGAAAAAAATCAATTTAAAAAATAGAAATGCACCAAATAAATAGATTCAGGGGATAGAAAAGGTTGTTGCTGTTAGTGGATTAACAACGATCGATTTGTTTCGGGATTGGAAGACGGACATTTTCTTGTTTTTAAGATTTTTATTGAGTTCACGGCGGCCAAATATTATATTTTTAACATTTGTATTGAATTTGAAACAAAGAAACTTTCGTTTTTAATTTTTGTTCAATTGGAAGGCGGACATTTTTTATTTGTTTATAATTTTTATTCAGTTGAAAACCAGGAGATTTTGGTTTTCAATATTATTTTTATGAATTGGAAGGATAATTTTTTCTTTTTAAGATTTTTAGCGATTTAGAAGGGAGGAAATGTGTTTTCTTTTCTAATTTTAAGGAGATATCCTTATTTTTTAAAGATTTTTGTATAGTTTGAAGGGACCAAGTTTTTTTTTCATATTTTTGCTTGAATTGTAAGAAAAAAATTACTTATTTTCAAGATTTGGATTAAAATGGATAAGGGGGAACTTATTATTTGCAGTTTTTTCCCCTGAATTTTCTTGTTTTTAAGATTTTTATTCCGTTGTAAGGGACGAAACTTTTTTTTGGTCTGAATTGGAAGATGCCATTTTTTCTTTCTAGCATTTTGATTGAGTTGAAGAGATCTTTTTCCTGAGTTTGAGGAGCCTAATTTTTCTTTTAAACATTTCTATTGAGGAAAAGTCACTTTTAACGAAAGTGGGCCCATAACCTGTTGTTATTCCATTAAAAACATCACGAGAAAAGTTCGTGCAAATCATATTTTTCGAATAAATTGATTTAAAATAACAGATAATTTAAAATTCTGTAGAGTTTTTGTTTATGATATGAAAAATACTTACGACTTGTTGCATTAGTTTATGGACAGCGTGTTTAAAGAGCTTTCCTCGAGATAGCAAATCGGTGACTTTGCTGATCGTGTAGACGGCTGAGAGGCAAATTCCGAAAATCTTTTCTGGTCCATGATACGCCTCGAATAAGTAGTAGAGCCAGGGTTGAATTGGGGCACAACAACGGTAGAGCTGGGATGCTGCTTCCACCATCAGGTAATATTTTCCCTAGAAAATAAATAAAAAAATTTTCCGTCATTTTCCAGCTCGCAAACATTTTTCACGGTCAATAACATTTTTTAAATCGAAATTTAAAGCCAAAAAATTATCCATTTTAAGCAATAAAAACTGAGCTCTTAAATTTCAAACTTTTAAAATAACACTTTTCAACTTAAGAATTAAAAATTAAATGCCGAATTAAAAATTTTAAACTTTATATATTATTATAGAATTCAAAGATTCAAATTCAGTTCCAAAAATATAAACCTACGTTATCATTTTCAATTATCTAAATTGAAGAATCAGTGAATTAAAAATTTTTCAAAATTATATCGTCTTAAATAATTTTAAGGTAAAAACATTAAAAACTGAACGATTACATTTTTTTTAGAAACTGAACACTTCTTAAATTAAAAAATTTATTTTTATTTAAAACAGTTTTAAAATCCTTAAAAATACTTTAACATTTTATTTCAAAATCTTGATACATTTACATTTTGTTTTAAATTTTTTCAAATTTTAAATTATTCAAATTTTTTTCAAAACTTCTCACAATTTTTTAAGATGATTCGAATTTTACCTAACATTTTTTTTAAACCCTGCCAAATAAAAAAAAATCCTTCAAATATTCCACATACATTTTTGATAATATTGTAAATATTTCTAAGTCTTTTAAAACATACTCTCTTAAAATAAATTTTTCAGAGTAAAAAATAATTTTTAAATGTCCAAGAAAATTTTTTTTATTCTTCTGAAGCCTTTCAAAATTATTTAAAAGCTTCTAATTTTTTTTTACAAAATCTACCAAAATCTATATTGTGTTTTAAGTTAGTCTGTGGGATTTTTGCACCAAAATTTTGGTACGAATAGCCTGACTTTGTCAGTCAAATCAAATTAAGTTTGAATTTTTTCGAAACTTCTAAATTGATTTACAAGGAAAGTGTTGTAAATAGAACAATTAAAATTGTAACGTTCAAAGTTTAGTTTTCTTTGTTTCGTATTGAATATTTAATTTATAATTAATGATTTTAAATGATAAGTCAGATATTTCTAACTATTAAGCAATTGTTCTTTTTCTGTTTAAAAATTTTTTCCCTTTTACCCCTTATTTTCAAGAAACTTCAACTTTTCCTCGATTTTAATTTTTTTAAATAATTAATGCGAATAGAGTTAATAGAAAACCGTAAGAAAAACGAAATATTTTTCGATAAATTCTTAATCTTTTTGGTCGAAGATTCAACTGTTTTATTAAAAATTATTATTTTTTGCATAGAAAATTAATTAATCATTTTTAAAGTAAATTTTTTTTTTCGTACCAATTTCATCTTTTGCTTGAAAATTATTTGCTTTGTTAAACATTCAACTGTCTTCGAGAAAATTCGCCTTTTGGGCTTGGAAGTTTAACTATTTAGTTGAAACCGAAACTACTTTGTTTAACATTTAATTATTTTGTTAAAAATCTATGCACTTTATCGAGAATTCACCTTTTTAACAGAAGATGAATCTTCTTAATTGAAAATTCCACTATATTGTTAAAAATTTACGAATTTTGCTGAGAATTTATCTTTTTTGGTAGAAAATTAATCTTCCGTGTTGGCAATTCAATTATTTGCTTAAAAAGTTTGTAATTTTTTTTAAATTAGTATTTTCTGGTAAAAATTTTATCTTCTTATTAAAAACATCCACTGTCAAGTTAAAAATTTATTTATTTTCCTTAACATTATTTTTTGGTACAAAATATATCTTCTTGGTTGAAAATTCAACAATTGAGTTAGAAATTAATGCAACTTCTTTCAAATCTTTTTTGGTTAAAAATTAATCTTCTGCGTGGAAAACTCAACTATTTTCTTAAAAAGTTTGTATTTATTTTTAATTCGTCTTTTCTGTTACAAAATTGATTCTCTTTATTAAAAATTCACTTATTTAGGTAAAAATTCACTTATTTATGTAAAAATTTATGTAATTTCTTTAAAATCTCCTTTTTTGGTAAGCAAATTAATCTTCTTGGCTGAAAATTCAATTACTCGGCTAAAAAAGTATGTATTTTGTTGAGAATTCACCTTTTTTGATAGAAAATTAATCTTCCGTGTTGAAAATTCATTTATTTGCTTAAAAAGTTTGTAATTTTTTGAAAATTCGTATATTCTGAAAGAAAATTAATGTTCTTGGTTGAAAATTCCACTGTTTAGTTAAATATGTATTTTCTTTAAAATCATTTTTGGTATGCAATTAATTTTCTTGGTTGAAAATTAAGCTATTGAGTTAAAAGCGTATGTAATTTCTTAAAAATTCTTCTTTTTTGATAAAAAATTAATATATTTGGCTCAAAATTCAATTATTTGGTTAAAACCGTATGTATTTTGTTCGGAATTAATCTCTTTTGATAGAAAATTTATCCTTTTAGTTGAAAAACCGACTGTGTTTCTTGGTAAAAAAAATCAATCCTCTTGGCAAAAAGTTCAATTACTTGGTTAATATTTTCGTGTTTTGAAGAAAATATGCCTTTTCTGATATAAAATTAATCTTTTAGGATAAAGATTCAAACTATTTGGTTAAAAATTTCGTATATTTTGTTGACAATTAATCTCTTCTCATAGAAACTTAATTTAATATATTAAAACTTCGTCTTTTTGGTTGAAAATTGAACTATTTTGTAGAAAGCTCAGCATCTTGGCTAAAAATATAACTTTTTGATTTAAAATTAAACTGCTTTGGTGGAGGATTTAACTACTTTGTTAGAAATTCGTCCTTTTTGGTTAAATTTAACTGTTTTTGATAAAAAAATAAAAATATTATCTTGTTTAAGATATCAACGATTTCATTTTTTGTTGAGAATTCAACTATTTGGTTAAAAAATTTTGTAATTTGTTGAAAATACGTATTTTTTGTTAGAAAATTAATGTTCTTAGTTGAAAATTCAACTACTTGGTTAAAACTGTATGCATTTTATCAAGAATTCATCTTTTCGGTTGAAAATGAATCTTCTTGATTGACAATTCCACTACTTAAAGTTTTATGTCATTTCTTTTAAATTATTTTTTGATACACACTTAATCTTCTTGGCTGAAAATTCACGTATTTTGCTAAAAACGTATGTACTTTTTTGAAAGTTCATCTTTTGTGTTCAAAATTATTTTTTTTTGTTAAAAATTCAAATTTTGGTTAAATTTTTTTTGTAATTTATGAAAAAATATTGTCTTTTTCGTAGAAAATTAATTTTCTGTGTTGAAAATTAAGCTTTTTGCTTAAAATGTTTGTACTTTTTTGAAAAATGGTATTCCACTATTTGGTTAAAAAATTATGTTCTTGAAAAGTCTTCCTTTAAGTAAAAAATTAATCTTCTTGGCTGAAAATTCAATCATTTGGTTAAAAACGTATGTATTTTGTTTCAATTTCATCTCTTTTGATTGAAAATTAATCTTCTTATTTAAAGAATTCAACTATTTGCTTAAAATGTTAGTCATTTTTTCGGAAATCCGTCTTCTTTGGCGTAAATTATTATTCTTAATTGACAATTTCACTAATCAGTTAAAAATTTATGTAACTTCTTAAAAATTCTTTTTTGGTAAAAAGTTGATATTCTTGGCTAAAAATTCAATTATTTGGTTAAAAACGTATGTATTTGTTTAAGATTTATCTTTTTTATAGAAAATTAATCTTTTGCGTTGACAATTTATCCTTTTCAGTTGAAAATTAAACTATTTGGTTAAAAATATCTTGTGAAGAAATAATCTTTTTGGTAAAAAAAATGCACCTGTTTGTTTGCGAATTCAACTATTTGTTTAAAAATTATGTATTTTACTAGAAATTCGTCGTATTCCTGGAAGAAAAATAATCTTCCTGCTTGAAAATAAAACTATTTGGTTAAAAATTTATGTAATTTCTTGAAAATTCATTTTTTTTTGTAAAAAATTAATCTTCTGTGTGGAAAACTCAACTATTTTCTTAAAAAGTTCGTATTTATTTTTAATTCGTCTTTTTTGTTAGAAAACTGATTCTCTTTATAAAAAATTCACTTATTTAGGTAAAAATTTATGTAATTTCTTAAAATTTTCCTTTTTTGGTAAGCAAATTAATCTTCTTGACTGAAAATTCAATTATTCGGTTACAAACGATGTATTTTGTTGAGAATCCATCTTTTTTTATAGAAAATTAATCTTCTTGGATGAAGATTCAACTATTTTCTTGAAATGTTTGTATTTTTTTTGTGTTAAATTCGTCTTTTCTGGGCAAAATTAATCTTCTGGGTTGAAAAATTCACTATTTAGTTGAAAATTTATATAATTTCTTAAAAATTATTGTCTGGCACAAAATTGATCTTCTTCGTTGAAAATCCAACTATTGAGTTAAAAATGTATGTAATTTAAAAAAATTCTTGTTTAGTAATCAATTAATCTTCTTGGGTGAAGATTTAACTATTTGGTTAAAAATTTATATATTTTAATGATAATCTTCTTGTTTGAAAATTCAACTATTTGGTTAAAAATTTATGTATTTTTTGAGAATTCATATTTTTCGTAGAAAATTAATCTTCTGTGTTAAATATTCAACTGTTTGCCTAAAATGTTTCTAATTTTTGGAAAATTCGTCTTTTCTGTCAGATAATTAACTTTCGTTGAAAATTAAACTATTTAAAATTCTTTGTACTTGTGTAAAATGTGACTTTTCTGGTAGAAAATTAATCTACTTGGATGAAGATTCAACTATTTGGTTAAAATTGTATTAATTCTTTGCATATATAACTTTTTGGTTGAAGAAATAATCTGCTTTACTTGAGGATTTGACTGTTTAGCTATATAAATTCGTCCTTTTTGGTTCAATTCAACTGTTTTTGATTAAAAATAAAAATATTTTATTGTTTCAAGTATATAAACGATTTCATTTTTTGTTGATAATTCGGCTATTTGGTTAAAATGTTTGTAATTTGTTGAAAATACGTATTTTTTTGTAGAAAATGAATCTTCTTGATTTAAACACAGTTAAAATTTAATGCAGTTTCTTTATAATATTGTTTATGTTAAAAATTAATCTTCTCAGTTAAAAATTTATATATTTTATCAAGAATTCATCTCTCCTGGTAGAAAATTAATTTTATCGGTTGAAAATTCCACTATTGAGTTAAAAACATATGAATTTTGTCTGATTCATGTTTTCTGATAAAAAATTAATCCTCTTGTTTGAAAACTCAACTATTTGGTGAAAAATTGATGTATTTTCTTAAAAATTCGTTTTTTTTGGTAAAAAATTATTCTTCTGTGTTTAAAATTCAATTATTTGTTTAAAATGTTTGTAATTTTTTTTTAAATATGTCTTTTTAGGTAGATAATTAATCTTCTTCGTTGAAAATTAAACTATTTATTTAAAATTCTTTGTACTTTGTGGAAAATGTGTCTTTTCTGGTAGAAAATTAATCTAGTTGGATGAAGATTCAACTATTTGGTTCGAATTTTCGTAGTTTGTTGAAAATACGTATTTTTTTGTAGAAAATAAATCTTCTTGATTTAAACATAGTTAAAATTTAATGCAGTTTCTTTATAATATTTTTTAGGCTAAAAATTAATCTTCTTAGTTGAAAATTCAAGTATTTAGTTAAAAATTGATATATTTTTTTAAAAATTCGTCTCTCCTGGTAGAAAATTAATTTTATCGGTTGAAAATTCCACTATTGAGTTAAAAACATATGAATTTTGTCTGAGAATTCATCTTTTTGGTAGAAAATTATTTTTTCTTGCTTGAAAATGTATGTATTTCATTAAAAATTCATGTTTTGTGGTAAAAAATTAATCTTCTTGTTTGAAAACTCGACCATTTGGTTAAAAATTGATGTATTTTGTTAAAAATTCGTCTTTTTTTTATAAAAAATTGATCTTCTGTGTTTAAAATTCAATTATTTGCTTAAAATGTTTGTAATTTTTTGAAAATTCGTTTTTTCTGGTAGATAATTAATCTTCTTCGTTGAAAAATTCACTGATCAGTTTCAAATTAATGTAGTTTCTTTATAATATTTTTTGGTACACAATTAATCTTCTCGGTTGAAAATTCAACTATTTGGTTAACATTGTTTGTATATTGTTAAAAATTCGTTCTTTTTGAAAGAAAATTAATATTTTTAGTTGAACATTCGACTATTTAGTTAAAAATGGATGTATTTTTTAAAAAATTCGTCCCTCCTGGTAGAAAATTAATTTTATCTGTTGAAAATTCCCCTATTGAGTTAAAAACATATGAATTTTGTTGAGAATTCTTCTTTTTGGTAGAAAATTAATGTTCTTGGTTAAAAATGTATGTATTTTATTAAAAATTCATGTTTTCTGTTCAAAAATTAATCTTCTTATTTGAAAACTCAGCCATTTGGTTAAAAATTGATGTACTTTGTTAAGAATTCGTATTTTTTGTAGAAAATTAATATTGTTGGCCAAAAAATTCAATTATTTGGTTAAAAACGTATGAATTTTGTTTGGAATTCATCTCTTTTGTATCCTTTTGTTTAAAAATTAATCTTTTCTGGTAGATAATTAACCTTCTTCGTTGAAAATTAAAATGTTTGGTTAAAATTCTTTGTACTTTGTGTAAAATGTGACTTTTCTGGTAGAAAAATAATCTACTTGGATGAAGATTCAACTATTTGATTAAAATTGTATTAAATTTTTGCATATATAACTTTTTCGTTGAAAAAATAATCTGCTTTACTTGATGATTTAACTGTTTTGCTATATAAATTCGTACTTTTTGGTTCAATTCAACTGCTTTTTGATTAAAAATAAAATATTATCTTGTTTACAAATATGGACGAGCCTTGGAGATTGAAATGAAAAACTCACCCGTGTCTGCAGTGCAATAATTTTCGCTGGCAAGCAAGTGAGGATGACTTTTAGGACAATAGTGATAAGTTTGAGCATAAAATCGGTGATAGCGACCGACCAGAGCAACTCCCAAGCACTGGTCGGTGTCGAGAAACGCAGCAGCATTGGCTGGCCGAATACAAAATCGACGAAAACGATGCAGCCCGTTATGTAGAGTATTATTCCCAGTAGGGCCATATGATTTCTGTTCTGCTGTTTCGCAATCTCCCGCTTTAGGTCCGTGTCAGCTTGAATAGTCGTCACGAGCAGAACGATAAAATGAACGATTCCAGCTCGATAGTCGTAAATGCTTTTCACGAGGAGGATCAGAAGAAAGGGAACGTATTTTTGGAGGATTTTCAGCATCTTCCTGGCCTCGGGATTCATTGTGGAACGAACACCTGGCAAATTATCCTGCGAGTCATTGTTGTTGTTATTGTTATTTTGATTTTCCGCATTTGCAGCCTCTCGGATGTTGTTCAGGTAGTTGTCGGTTGAGGTAGTGTTGTGATAATGATGATTGTGATCGGTTGACGAATTTTGAGGAGTTGCTGCTGCTTCTGATTCGAGGGGCGTCTCCAGGTCGATTACGTACGAGTCCCGAGGTTGACTTTGACTCGCGGGCGTCCTCTCCTCGGGACTTTGTCTTTGGAGGTTCAGCCAGGATGTTAAGGATACTCCAGGTCGCTGTTGAACAAAAATTTAAGTCGTTGCATTTTTTCCTCTAGTTTTCCTATTTTATCGAGAAACATTGCTAAAAAAGAGCTCCAAGAAAGGGAAATCTCCCTGAATTTCTCACGGAAACCTTCCATTTGAATTTTTGTTTTGCTTTTAAAACAGGTTTCGAGGGATTGACCACTCGGTTTTTGAATATACGTCAGATTACAAAAGGTTACTAAATAATTCTAAAGATGTCAAACTTTTTTTTTTAATATTTTAAAGCCTTTATAATATTTAAGAGGATTTTCAACATTTCAAAAAGAGTTCACGGCTTTTTAAAGACTATAAAAAGGATCTCAAATATTTCAAAATCTTTTACAATAATTTCAAATATTTTAATAATTGTAAGTAAATACAAATTTTTTTTAGAAAGATTTCACAAATACTTTAAAGAATTCATAAGGATTTTAAAAGATTTAGAGATTTTCAAAGATTTCAAAAAGGGTTTAATACCCCAGATTTCAATTATTTTAAACAATTTCAAAATTATGTAGAACGAACACAAAATATTTCACAAACAAAGGTAAAGAAGGATTTAAAAAAGGTTTCAAAGATTTTAGAAGGATTAAAAACATTTGATAAAGATTTCAAAGATTAAAGGAATTTTATATTTTACGAAAAATTAAAAGCATTTGAAATATTTTAATGATTTTAAATAAATACATTTTGTTTTAGAAAGATTTTACAAATACTTCAAAAAATTCATAATGATTTTAAAAGATTTAAAAATTTTCAAAGATTTCAAAAAGGGTTTAATATGCCATATTTCAATGATTTTAAACAATTTCAAAATGATGTAGACCGAACATAGTAGATTTTACAAACAAAGATTTAAGACAGAGTTTACAAATATTTCAAAATATATAAAAACGTTTGACAAAGATTTCAAGGATTTAAGATTTTACCAAAATTAAAAAAAATACAAGAATTCACAAAGATTTCAAATATTTTAATGACTTCAAATGAATACAAAAGACTTCACAAAGATATAAAAGATTTCATCAAAATTTCATAAATATTTCAAAAACGATTCAAAAGTACATTTCAAAAATGTTCAAAAAGATTTCAAAAAGTACATCGGATTTTAAAACATTTATAAGATTTTAAACGATTAAAAATTTGAAATAATCTAAAAAATTTTTAAGTATATTTCAAAAGATTAAACATTTATTTTTACATTTACACGGTTTTAAGTATTAAAAACCTATAAAAGGAAAACCTGAAAATCTTAAAAAAATATTCTAAATATTCAAACAATTTTACACCCTTTAAAATACCCTAAAATATTTCAAATACATTAAAATCCCTTTAAACCTTTTAAACCTCTTTAAAAATCTTTTGAATTTTATTAAAAACCTTAAAATTTGCCAAAATCACTTAAAATGATTAAAATCTGTTTGAAAAATCGTATAATATTTTAAATACCTTACTAGATTTCAAAAGAATTATTCAGAGTCTTCAAAATTTAAATTATTTATTTATTTATTTACCTGAACATATATCACATATGTTAAAAACTATAAAACTTTACAAAAAATAAATCAACGCTGTCACGTTTTACTGTTCACAATGAAAGAATTTGCAATTGCTCATCTTTAAAATTAAACTATTGAAAATAAATTTTCAAATTACATACCTTTAAAATATAAATCTTGAAAATTCATCAATTTGTAATTCTTTCTGGCATGGCTGAGAAAATAAAATAGTCCACCAGTTCAAAAAGAGCTCAAAGAAAAGGGGGAGAGCTTAAAAATTTATTTTGACATTTAAGGGTACACCCTATTTGAAAGATTTCAAAACATTTTAAAGACTTTAAACGATTTTAAATTTGTACAGAAGATTAAAAAATATTTCAAAGATTTTAAAGATTTTAAAAAGGCTAAAATTAGTAAATCAGACTTAAGATTTCAGAACATTTCAAAGATTTGCAATAATTTCAAATTCACAATTATTTTAAATATTGCATAAAAATTTTATAGAGATAGCAAAAGAATACGAAAACTTCAAAGATTTCAAAAAGGAGTTCACCATATTTCAAAGATTTAGAAAATTTCAAAAATTATAAATCATTTCCAAATTTTTAGAATATTTCAAAAAATTTCACAAGATTTCAAATATTTAAATGATTTCAAACGAATGCAAAAGATTTCATAAATATATCGAAGAATCTATTATAATTTCAAGAATTTCAAAGATTTCAAAAAGGGTACAGTACTCAAAAATACAAAAGATGTATGGACGTTTTTACAATTATTTTAAAGAATTTAGGAAGACTTCAAGAATTAAAAAATTTTTAAAAGATATCAAGATTTCAGAACAGTAAAAATGTTTTGAGTAATTTCACAAGGTTTCAAAAAATTTGAGAAGGTTTCAAAACATTTCAATTATTTCAAATGAACACAAAAGTTTTTACGAATAAAGACTAAAGATTTTGCACATATTTTTAATATTTCATCAAGATTTAAAAAATTTTCCCAAAAATTTCATAGAATTCAAGGATTTAAGAGATTTAAAAAAATTTGACCCTAATTTTAAAAGATTTTACAGAAATGTTAACATTTTACAGAGATTTTAAATACTTCAAAAGATTTTAAGAAATTCCCGAAGATTTTCATAGATTTCAAACATTTCACAAACATTTCACAAAGATTTCAAGAATTTCAAAAAGTTTACAGATTTAAAAATATTCTCAAAGATTTAACATAGACGACTTATGTTCGGAAAAAATTAACTATTTATTTATGATTTTGCTTTCTTCAGAAATTTTTGACCTGGAAAACCTGGAAAAAAACCTTGAATTTTGTTCCTAAGAATCACTGGACACCCTAATTTAGAAAAAAATAAACAACCTTTTTATAAGAAATTTTGTAGTTTTTGAATAATGTTCAATGAAAATATATCCGCGGCGATATAAAAAAGCATGATTAAACATCAAATTTGTTCAAAAAATTTTTAATTCATATCCCTTGATATAAAATTTAATTTATTACCTCAAACTCTCTAGAAATTCGTAAAAATTCCTCGAAATCGCAAAATTTCAATAAACTAAGTAGAAATCATTTGAAATCCTTTTGACATAAATTAAATAGAAATTATTGGTTTGAATTTTATCTTCTAATATTAAAAACATTTTAACTATTTAAAAATCAATTAGAACAACTTTTCTAATATTAATAGTTCTAACATTTTTTGAAAAGAAATCTCCTTATATTTTTTAAATACATAGAAATCCCAAATCAAATATTTCACAAAAGTTTCAATAATTTCACAAATATTACCGAATATTTCAAAAATAATTCAAACATTTCGCAA
>JAAAKG020136703.1:0-13115 GCA_010014905.2 Druon quercuslanigerum
TTATTCAGTTTTGTGGCGCAAAATTTTGACTTTGTGGTGCAATGGAGCGCATTTGGGGTGCAATTGAATGGGTTTGTATGAATGTAAAAACATGTGGTGGGGGGGCTACTGACACGGACCTCACAGAACCAAGTTTTTTACTGAGTAAATCTACATAATGCTAATATTTAAATAATGTATACAAGCACTTATCGTTTACACAATGGCTATAACAATAACTAATCAGTGCATATAAAATAATTTTTTTTAAAGATTACAACGCAATTTATTAAAATTACCAATTTATCGTAAACACACTAATGACATTTCAGAGCGCATGACGCTTATTTTTAAAGGTTACTAGAAGATTTTGGATTCCAGCTAATTTTATAAGGTTATTTTTCAAATATTGAAAAAAGAGCTGAGCTTTCTTATAGTAGAATTCATTCAGAAGATTTTCGACTGCGAACGATTAAGATCGGTTAAAAATTGAAGAGCAAGCAGAATTTCCTAAAAAAGCGTACATTCTAATCGCACTCGATTACCAAAATCTGTACTATCTGACAAACAAATGCAACAGGGAGATTACGACTCTGAGCTCTGGCTACGAAGCTTTGTGTATGACGCTAATCACTTGTTATCTACTGTGACGAGGTGTTTTTCACCTGTCACGTTAACTAACCTTACCAATACTGTAGAAAATGTTGCTTACACAATTAGAAGATTTCTTTTACAATCGGCATGATAAAGGACGAGAGTCCTTTCGTTCCTTTTCTTTCCTTCTCAGGGAGCATACTCATTTGGTCGAGAAATAATGTTAATACTGTTTTTTTTCCGTTTCGTTTCTTGTGTATGTTTATCACTACGGCGAGTGCGGGAGCTGTCAAAAACAACAAGGGCAGTATGCACGACTGCGTATGCAGGGTTGGCTAGGGAGAAAAACTTAATGCCGGGATGGCTCTAACCACAACCTACGATAAGACAGAAAGAGAGGACGAACAAGAGTTCAGGTGTCTCACTCTACAAGCAAAGACCAAGGAACTACCCTAGGAACACCACCATGGGAATTCGCAAGTTAGAAGCCCAACCACGAGGCTAAAGAGTGTCATCCATGACCTTTAAGAGAGAGAGAGAGAGAGAGAGAGAGAGAGCGATAGTCACCAGTTTTGTCTATCTTTCTTCGCTCCAGGCACTCGAGATGAAACTACACAAATTGAACTGGTGAACGGTTGGGTATTTTTCGGTTTTTTTCAGCATAAGTGGACAAAAGTCGATTCCAATAGACATCGCTGACTTTTCAGCGATGTCAAAAGTTAATAAATATACACTGGGCTAAGTGGAAAGTGCGCCATCACGTAGCTGGTTTAAGTACCGAGATAAACCTAGATCGCATTACTCCTGCCAAAGTGTCGAAAACCTTTACGATGATTTAATTCCATTTATCACTCTGTCGTTACGATGAGCTTGGAGACTTTCGGTAGCCATATTGGATATAAACTTTCCCGCGGATTCGCGCTAGGTGTATCAACGTTTGGCGCGTAAGTCCTGCGTTGCTATTGATCAATTGGAGCGACGAAGCGCAGACACCCCTTCCGGTAGCATCTACACAGCGTGGAATTAGGACACTCTCGTTTTTCATGCCAAGTCGTATGGAAGGAAAAAGTAGTTGATCAAAGTTGTACACGATTATTGTTCGAACTAAAGGGAAAATCTTTATAAAAAAAGCATGATGGACTTTAAGAAGGCACAATATGTGCCAAGCATTAAGGTAACCAAATTTTATTAATCTTAGCGAATCACTGGGGCGGGATTTATAACAGACTAAGGATAAAGAAATAAAGAAATGCCGCCAAAAAGATTCGCCGTTCTAAGTGCTATTTCTGCGGGTTGAGATTTTCTCCGTTTCCGTTTGTGCTTACGACAGACTCGGTTTTCTCAAGACGTCCTTTCTAACCTAAAAATTCGACATGTGCTTCCGGACCAGAAAGTGATTTTCTTAGTTTATTTGTAATGATAACTTTCGCTCGCGATTTCGCGCGTAGTTGAAAATTTTAATTGTGAATAAGTGAAAGGGGTCAATTACGTGCTGGTAAAATGGCAAGATTGGGACGGTTTGACCGGGAAGTTTATTGTTTCTTTTACTAGATTGGATAATAGGTTTAGGGATTAAATCATTTCATAGGACCAGCTTGAAAATTGTAAACTCTTCCGTAAGAACCGTCTTTGTTAGCGTTTTCCGTAGGTATTCCATATGTATTTCGTGCTTATTACGTAACTCGCGTAAGTGTTAAGTACCAGTTGAAATAAAGAATACTAATTTCATGTTTTTAAAATTGTTAGCCTCTTATTATTTTGTGGTCGGGTGAAACCCCCCCCCCTGTTATTATTAAGATTCAACCGATTTTCATTTGATGTGTTAGTCTAGAAGTGAAATTGCGCATCTCACATAAATTCACCATTTAGCGAGACTTTTTTTGGAAGTTTGTCTTTCTTTCGCTAATGGTTGGCGCCCTTGTTTAACGCGCAATCCAATTTCGACCATTGTCGAAATAATTGTGCCCTGACACTACACATAAAATTGATCTTTCTATTAAAAACTCATTTATCATATTTAGAATAATAAACACTGATAGGACTGTGAAATTTAAACGTTTTCGATTGTTACTAGTTCCTGATAATATTCCAATGAGGAAAGGGAGAAACCGTCAACTTTTATTTGTCGGTTCACACAAACCACAAGTGTCTATTGCAAAGAGACGCTCTCAGTCTGCTGATATGCCAACATAAAACGCATCTCAAAGACGAGGGGCGCTTTACAGTATAAAAAGGTATACTAGTGGAGATGATAATCGCCACGTCCTCGTTCGTCAACAATATTTTAATTTTCGGCCGCCATTTCAGATAAACCATTTAAAAATTTTTAAAATCTGATTTCAGATTTTATAGAGCATTTGATTTGGGGATAATAAAAATATCTTTTATATTCTCTCATCAACTTTCAATAATAATAACAGAAACTTAAAAAAAAAAATTTTAATAGTACATTACTTGGCAAGGAGGAGAGCACGCTCTTTTCATGGTGAGGCCAACATTTTCGGAACGAAATCTGAAAATATTGCCGGAGTCATCAAGACGGCTCTCCATGAAGATGGCCTTTCTCTCCGTGGCTATTACCTAATATTTATCTACAACTTATAATATTTAAAAAACTTTTACACCTGATTCCTTAGATATTTACAATCTTTCCTGCTTAATTCCTTTTCCTTTTTCCTTCTCTTCTTCTGCATCATACAGCAAAAACTCTTTTCAACCATGCTACTGATATTTTTCCCCCCTTTCACGAAAAAATACCTCCAGTGCTTTCCATCTCTTCACACTGCTCCAACCAGTGCTCCACTTTTACATCCCGCCCCCTACCCACACAATCCACACATCCTCGTCTCGCTAGAAAGCCAGAACTTATTCTAAGCCGCCATGCACCCGCATCCGATCCTCACTATAAGTTCCTGACTTCCTTGCTCTCCTTTCTTACACAAATATTGCGCTGTCTCCCTTGGCATAATTCACACATAGTTTCCGTTAAATCTTGACCATCTTATTATCTCCTACACAGCTTCATTATCTCTCAATGCCGTTTCTATTAACCTCCTCATATACCCTTCTTCCTTCTTATGCACCCTTCTCACTTCATCTTCCACTTCGCTCCTTCATCTCGCCCAAATCCCCTTCTGAAAACCATAACCTAAGACTTTTCCATAATCAACTCTATCATATCCCCTTTTTTATACAGTGGTATGATCAACCTCTCCCTCCAACCTCTTGGAAATCCCTTCGCTCCATACTTTTTTTACTACCTTCTTCATTCTCTTTCTTACATCTTGTATGCAAAAAAGCCACTTTACGTTCTCTACCCCCTTCAGATCTGCTGTCTTAGACCTTCTAAACTTTCTTATCTTCTTCTCTATCTCCTTGCCATTTAACTGCTCTCCATCTGCATCCCTGTTCCTTTTAATGCTCTCATCACTCTTCCGTGTATCTGATCACTGAAATTCATCTTTAACAAATTCTCTCCATTCCTCACATCCTATCTGCTCACATATTCCAAGCGTATGTTTCTTGAACGCATTAATTATCTTCCACACATCCCCTTCCACACCACCCTTTCTTCTTACACATCACCCTTAACTCCTTCTTTATTTCTATGTGCTCGTCCCTTTTCTCAGTTCCTTGTTTCCTCTTCCTGTACTTCCTTTTCCACTTTCTCGTTATAATTTTGCTTTTCCTATTCCACCAAGGCTTAACGATTCCTTTCTTTTTCTGTATAAGTACCTTCTTTTGCACATACCCTTTCACTTTTTCTTTCAGATCCTCCCATATGTCTTCCACCGACTCCCCATGAAATATAACATTTCCCAACTGCTTATGATACTTATGAACTGCTTATGAACTGCTTATGATACTCCTCTATCGCCTTCCTCGTCCATGATACCTTCTCCCTAAACGACCCTTCATCCCTTCTGTGCCTTCTTCCACACTTCCCTTGCATCCAAAAACTTAATGATTGATAGTCTGATTCCACCCTCCCTTCCCCTGGAAATACATCTGCCTCCTCCCATTATTGCATGTTTATAATCACATAGACCTTCACCGATACCTCCATCTCACATGCAGACGTGTATTCTCTCTCTTCGTCCCCTATTATCATACTATTCACCACCGCCCAGCCTCTCTATTCCGTGCTTATTATTCACATTCATAAAATTATACGTCACCCCTCCTTTCTGTACTGCCCTCATTTGGACGCCGCCCCCTCACCCTCTCCATGAACTTCTTTCTCTAATCCATCCCTAAGCCCTGTTATAATTACTCCACTAGCCCTGACTTCAAACGCCTCCTGTAGCCTCCACCTATACCCTATTTGCAAATTTGGCTCTAATCTATCCCATTCCCTCCACATTATTGCCGCAGTCACGAAGACGGCTCTCCCCCATGGCATGTACCTTTTTTGTAGGGACTCGCAAAATAGGAATCCTGTTCTGCTGGTGGTGGATTGAACGTGATCTCTCTTTTAGAGTCGGCGGAACCAAGTGCTAAGACCTCGTACCCTAAAACCTCTGTTCCTCTATGAGATCCAATATTATATGTGTCACCTTATGCCCCTCGAAATAAAGAATAATACCATTAAGTTTATTGCTCTAACACTTTTATCATAATTTGAAAACTTGAAAAGCAGCAATTCCAAGTTTCTAGTTTTTGATGTAAGTATAAGTAGTTTTTAGAGCAGACACATAGTCTAATAAGAAAAATACTTATTAATATTTGGAAAAATTAATAAACTCGAGCTACGGGCGTACAAGAGATTCGAGAATCGTGATCTCGAAACACATGACCGTGAAAGGGGCTTTAACTCCTGCGCATAATAGATTTCTGGGGTTATACGTGAGAGCGCACTCAGGCCTACTTCGCGCACACACGTGTGTGCTATTCAACATCGATGATCGTTTGAACATTAACATAACGAACTGACTCGCTCGTAAGGTTAAAATGCGCATTACATATTTCTTTGTTTTTTTTATTATATGCTCGTTACTTTATCCCTCGTATGTTTAAAGTCTGAGTATACTTCATACACTTTTCTCTGCTCTTACGAAAATCTGTTCAAAAAATCTTTATTCACTGATAGATACGGAAATATGATTGTTAAAACGTCATATTTAAGTCATCTTTTATTATGCAATGTTTGGAGCATCTGAAGTGGAAAATGTTCCTGAAATTAATGCAAATAATAAAATATGAGGGATCACCTGAGGGTAAGAGGCGAGAAATGGGAAAAGGAGGTAAAAGAGCTAAAGAAGAAAGCAGAAGTATTGCAGACGATGGTGTCGGTAAGGAAGTAAAAATATGATAAAATGAAGCATATGGAATAAGAGATTAGGGTGTAAAAGGAAGGGGCAAGGAAAAGGCTTAAGAAGGTGAAGGGCAGGTCGGAAATGGAAGTAGTTGACAGGGGAAAGGCGACAACAAAGGTATTTGGGAGAGTGTACAAAATATGAGAGGAGAGAAAATGGGAGAGCGTAGGAATGAAAATGAGGACAGAGCGGACAGGGAAAGAATTAGGAAAATGGTGGTGAAAATGGAAAGGCGAAAGAATGCACATAGTAGAAATAATATTCTAATAAGAGGAATTAAGATAAAGAGCGGGGGTAGGAGGGAGATGATTTAAGGGAGAACGGCGAAGGTAGGGTATCGGAAAATAAAAGTAGATTAGAAAATGTGGATAAGGGAGAATGAGAAGGAGGTTTTGAAGGAAGTGTAGGGGAATTTGTTTCATGGGAAGTTAGGTGATGAGAGTAAAGCAGGGTGGAGGAACATTAAAGGGACTGTACTGCAACGCAGCAGGAGTAAAAAAGAAAGATGAGGATTTCTGTAGGTATATTTAGGCATTTGATGTAGAGGGATTGGGATAGATTAGAGTCAAATTTGCTAAAGGAGTATAGGTGGAGGCTACTGGAGGCGATCAGAGTAAGTAGGAAAGTCAGGGCTAGTGAAGTAATTATAACAGGGCTTTGGGATGGATTAGAGAAAGAAGTTCATCGAGAGGGAGAGGGGGCAGTGTCCAAATGAGGGCAGTGCAGAAAGGAAAGGTTATGTATAATTTTGTGACTATGAACAATAAGGATGGCATGGAGAGGATCAAAGAATGCATGGAAGATTTACAATGGAAGACTTACTAGGATAATGGTATCGGCGACAGACTATGTGATCATAAATATGCAATGGTGGAAGCAGACAGAGAATTTACTAGTGGTAAGAAGGGTGGAATCAGGCCATCAGTCATTAAGTTTTTGGAAAAAAGGGAGGGTGGCAGAAGGTAGAGTAGGGAAGAAGGGTCGTATGGGGAGAGGGTATCATGGACGAGGGAGGAGATAGGAGAGTATCAAGAGCAGTTAGAAAAGGTAAGATTAGATGTAGACTCAGTCGGAGAAATATGGGAGGATCTGAAAGAAAAAGTGACAGGGTGTGTGCAAAAGAAGGTATTTAGAAAGAAAAATAAAGGAATAGTTAAGCCTTGGTAGAAAAGGAAGTACAGGAAGAGGAACAAGGGAACTAAGAAAAGGGAGGCGTACTCCTCCCTTTTCTTAGTTCCCTTGTGTGAGAAGAAAGGGCAGGAAAAGAAAAATTATCTGGAGGAGAAGTCAGTTTTAGGACAGAGGGGATGTGCCGAATATAATTAATAGGTTTAGGAAACATACGGTTGGAATATGTGAGAAGATATGGAGTGATAGGGAGAGAATTTTTTAAAGATGCAGAGATGCAGAGGAGTTGGATGGCAAGGAGATACAGAGGCAGATAAGGAAGTTAAGCAGGTCTCATACAGTAGAGCTGAAGGTGGTAGAGAATGGAGAGTGGCTTTTTCGTACACAAGATGTAAGGGAGAGAATGCAGGAAGTAGTGAAAAAAGTATGGAGTGGGAGGGATTTTCAAGATGGTGGAGGGTGAGGTTGATTGTACCACTGTAAAAAAGGTGATAGGGAGAAGCTGGACTTCCTGTTTCCTGTACCTAGACTTCCTGTTTCGGAGGAATTTGGAGTGGGTGTTCACATCAAAGAAAGAGTGAGAAGGGAAAATAATTAGATGAGGCAGGTGTGGGGGCGTGGAAAGTGGTTGTTCGCAGATGATATTGTAAGCAGAATAAAATAGATCGATTGGCTAGAGATGAGTTTTTTATTTTATGCAGTGGAGGTGTGTGTGTCGAAGGTAAGTGGGAAGATAAATAGGATACAGGAAAGGTATGTAAAGTGGGCACCAGGGTTGACAAGGAATACGCCAAACTACATTGTCAGGAGGCAGACAGGAATATCGAGGTTAAGGTTTATAACGGGAAGTCGATCGTGTCATATAAGGAGAAATTTTTGGAAGAATGGGAAAGCAAGATGGTTAGGAAGTTTTGGTGGAAGAAGGAGAACAGAAGTAGGGGTTAAAAAATGGAGGTGGAAAGGGAAAGTTATTTTAGAACGAATGTATTTCAGATGGATGAAGTGAGAAGGATGCACGAGGAAGGAAGAAGGGTATATGAGGAGGTTAATAGAAACGGCATTGAGAGAGAATAAAGCAGTGTAGGAGATAATAAGAGGGTCAAGATTTAACGGCAACTATGTGTGAATTATCCCAAGAGACAGCGCAATATTTGTGTAAGAAAGGAGAGCAAGGAAGTCAGGAACTTTTAGCGAGGATGGGATGCGGATGAATGGAGGATTATAATAGGTTCTGGCTTTCTAGCGAGAAGAGGATGGGTGAATTGTCTGCGTAGGGGGATACAAAAGTGAAACTCTGGTTGGAGGAGTGTGAAGAGGTCGACAAAACTGGTATAAGAATGGAGGCATTTTAGCGTGAAAGGGTGGCAAAAGGGCATTTTCATGGGTGAAGGGAGTATTGAGCAAGATAGAGAAGAAGAGAAGGAAGGAGGAACAGGAATAGAGAAGGAAAGATTGTATGTTGGAGCGGAAGTATATATAAGAAAATTGTATATATTGTAAATAGTAGATAAGAATTAGGTAACAGCCACGGAGTCAAAGGCTGGCTATGCGAGGCAAAGCGACAAAGTAGCAAAATGCCTGCGAGGCGAGGCGAAGCGAGGATAGCTAGGCTATAAATCTGAGCGGCTTAGAGGTAAGGTGTTGATTGATGCTACTTTTTAAGAGGTAGTTGTAAAAAAATTCTGTTAAAAATGGACGACAAATTCGATTTTAATACGTTATGAATCTTGGTTTCAGAGAAAGAAATAATTTTTTTTATAACAATAATTATTCTCGTATCTTTCAAGTTTCTAAATTAATTTTATAAGTTAAAAATAACAGTTATGCATAAATAAATATAAATAACATGGTACACGTAAAGAGGATTAGATTGTATAGCATTATATTCTTAGACACATAATAAAATGATCAGAAGTCCTGCAATTTTTTCTAACAATCCCTGAATTTTTTTAATAGGAAAAGTATGATTTTGGTAAAAGTTATTCAAAGTTTTTTTTTAAATTTAAATTAAACAATCTCGAATAAGGTATTTTATAATCCGCATATTAAATTTACCATTACAGATTTTTTGAAATACATATTTGCAACTCGTTCCATTCTTATAAATTAAACAATATAACTCACAGTCGACAATTTTTTAAATAAAATTATTTGCAGTGAAAATTTCAATACAAAATTTGAAAACAAAGCTCTTGAAACAAAATTGTTTTCCTAATCTGGAAAGAATTTGTACAGATATTAGCTTGTAGAGTTATGATGATTCAACCAAAATGTAGAAACAAAACATCCATTTATAGGAATTAATCAGAATCATCGCATCGTACAACGAACTTCGCATGAGATAACTAGTTATTATACCGCTAGTGTTATCTCATCACTCATGCGAAGTTCATTGTACGATGCGATGATTCAGATCATTTCCTCTAAATTGATGGTTCATTTCTATTTTTTGGTTAAACCCTCATAACTCTACAAAATAATACCGAGTAAAAATATTTCGTCTTCACGTTCGTCTTGGCTTCTCTTGAGCCCGGTCTTAATTTCTTCTGCAAGACGGCTCATAAGCATAATTTTTTAAAAAGTTTATTGTCCATTATACTCCGACCTCTAGACTATGTACCCCAACGATATGGCCTGCCATCTCCGGGAATCAAGTAGTTAGGCTAGGACCCAACAGTTGACTTCTGCTTAGGATTAAAATTTTACAATCGATACAAATGGTAATTTTGTAATAAATGATTTTCTAATTAGCGATGACCCTCGGTGGTCTTGGGAGCGTTTTGTTGTCGGTGTCCTTGAGTTCGCTGAGTCTCGCTGACGTCCGGAAGCGAGACTTAAAAAAACATATTTTCTATTTCATGGATGAAAACTTCGCCTAGCCACATTATTTTTACCTAGAGCTGATCTATATAACGTGAAAAGCACTTCTAAATTTTGCTTTCTTAAGAAAAAAAAATTTCAGTTCACTAGAAAAAGTAAATGCCGAATTTTATTAATTTTCATTTGTCGTGTCTTTTTAGTTATAAAATGCTTAAGAGAATTGCATCATGAAAATTTCGATATACTTCTGAAAGACTTCTGTGGATTACATTTACCGCTACATTTCTGTTCCGTTCAAAAAAGGAGATTTATGTCCATGTAGATTCAAAACGTATACATTCTTTTTTTATGTTTTACAAGAACTATCAAGGTAATATTGAAAAATTATTCTTACTGAAGGATAATAAAAATAAGACAGAAAAACTATCGTTCTTAATCATGACAAGTGTAAGAATATATAATCAAAAAGTGTCGACAGTAGATTAAAATAACAATTAAATAAAATAATGTTCGCATTTTTTCTAACATTAGAAGGATTTTCTATTGACCTGACTTAGGATATTATATGGATATTGAGCCACACCACTTAGAGAATATAATTGTGTTAAATTTGACATACTTTATGTAAAAATATGAAGTATCAATGAAAAAACGATATAATTAAATTCTGCTTTTAGTAAGAAATTATACAACGAAATAATGAAGATTGCCTGGCAGTTGGGGATAATTAGACGAACTATTAGGTACAGTTTGAAACAAAGGGAACAAATTCTTTCTTTCTAATATGTAGATTCTGCATGATAATCATCTAAAGTATCTTTTGTCAGAAAACAAATATCATCGCTACATCTAGTTTATAGACCCCAAATAAGAATTAATGAATAAAGTTTCTGTTTATTTGTCTGCCCTTCCCCCCCCCACCAAACAATTGTGATACCGGGGCCCCTCAGGGCTAATTTTGCCACTGCAGATAACATACGATTTATAAATATATTTGTTACTGCATATAAACCATTCAACTTGAATAATTACATTAAATTGCAATCAATGACGTAGAGTATAATCTGAGTTTTATTATAATTATACTTTCACTCTTTATTTTTTATTGCATAGGCATTTATTATATTTATAAACGAAATAAAAAATTGTTGAAGGCACTAAATGTTTTTATACTTTTTTAGCGTTTATCCCCTTTTGAACGAATTTATTAAGTGAATATACTATTTGAAGTCACCATTAATACCATGGGAAGCGACCAGTCATACCGTTTGCAGCAACCATCCACGCGATTTGTAGCGACTAGCCACAGGATTTGGAGCGACCAGTCACACTATTTGGTGCAAGCAGTCACAACATTTAGAGCGACCAGTCACACCATTTGCAGCTACTAGCTATAGTATTTGAAGCGAGCAGTGACCAGTCACGCCATTTGCAGAGACTAGTCACAACATTTGGAATGACCAGTTGCACCATTTGGAGCGACCAGTCACCCCAAGCCAAACAGTCATTCTGCAAGATAATTCAGGACGTCACATTCCTTCCAGATAGTTTTTAGATAATTAACTTGGAAAAGTAAATGAAATTATAAATAGTTATTAGAATTATTATTTATGTATTTCTATTTGTTTTTATTGCTTTATTCATGAAAGTGTGGTTCACGAAGAAATTGAAGATCGTGTAGCCAGCTTGCAGGGTGTGCAGGAGAAGCAACGCTGCGCCATCTAGCGTGTACTTCGAGCGGGATAAGGCTTATGATAGTTCAAAGTGGCCAACATGAGTGACCAGACCCTGTGTTCGGCTGCCTTGCAGCGGAGAACCGCTGTGAGGGGGGAAGTAATGGGTGAGCGCTCGCACACCGTGACGCCGAGCACATAGGACGCTCTCCCAACACTTCTCCCCATGTGACCGTTCTCCGCTACGAGAGAGCTGACTGCCGTCCCAAAATCCAAAATTCGTATCTATACATTGGTCGAAAATGAGTTATGGCAATGAACGTGTTCCCTATGACCTGCAAAATTTTCCTGCATAACTAATAATTACCTTATATGTTGCGAAAATGCCTATCTTTTGGAAAATATTTACGTATCTTTTAAGGTCAAACGTTCGCAATAATTTTTAATATCGTATCGATTTGCGCATGCGCTCCAAGAAGATGGTATACGTTTGTAGGTTCTAAAAACTATTTTAATCATTTGAATGTGACATATTACTTTTAAATCTTGTACCATCACTGTTATCCAAATTTATTTGTGGAAAAACATAGAAAAAAGTAATAATAAAATAGTTTCCTGCTTTTTATAAGAATGTAAATTTGTAATCAAACCGTAGGTAATTTACAAATTTAATATGAGCGAGGTAAAATCATAACCTTCCTAACCTCAAAAGAAATGCTTACGTATAAATGCATTTATAGCATAAACTTCAATTCCCTTGATTCGAAAAAGATAAATAAATAAAAATAAGTTAAAGTATAACGTTTCTTTGTTTAGAAATATGCCCCGTATACACAGAAAAAACAGAAAGTAGACTTTACATTGATTTCTGATGCAAGATTCGTTGCAACAAAAATGTCCTTGACAGGATAAACTTTATACAAACATCCGATACCTTTTTTTGGTATAAATAAAGGATGTAGTCGAAATGTTGTCGCAAAAAAACATACCTTTCTTTTCTGTTTTTAGATTCTATGACCGACATGTTGCCGAAATATGCTGCGCCAAGAACTATTTTGCTTTAAAATTCATAGCTTGTGCTTCAGTTACACTGTTTTTCATTCAAAAAATTAAAAAATTATTCACAGAAGCAGAGGAGCCTACCTTTTTCGGTGGATGCAGGGCCATATAATTATAATTTTGAATGGCACCAGTTGTAAATATTGTACTAAGATAATATCTCAAATTAATATAAAATATATAATTAAACAATGCATAGTAAAACATAAATATTAATGAATATTACATGCACGTATAAAATTGATATTCCCAAAGAGCTTACAAAGGTTTTAATGATTTTAAATTAAATGATTTCAAAAATCTGTTATGAATATTTCAAAATTTCTGGTATATTTCAAATTTTTTACAAAGACTTTGAACATTTCTCAAAGATTTCACCAAATATTTTAAGGTTTCGCAAAGGTTTAGGATCGATTAAAAATATTTCCATAATTTTCCAAATAATGCACACTTTAAAAATATTTCACAAACACTTCAATTATTCTACAAAGATTTTTAATAGATTTTAAATATTCACTTATATTCGTTAATTATTAATCATTTACAC
>JAAAKG020136704.1:0-35764 GCA_010014905.2 Druon quercuslanigerum
TACTCCCCTCCCTACCGAGTGAGTCACGCCTACCCCGAAAGGGAAACGGCTTAATGGTGTAATAATAATAATAATCAAACACAATATGAGGGTGATATCATTTGGAGCTTCGAAATCTAACTAAAGCTGAAAAGTTGGAAATTTTTAACACATAACTTTGTTTAAAAATATTTACGCAAGGATTAGAAAATATTTTATTGGCTTGAAGAATTATTGGAAGATAGACCGTAATAGTAAATTATTAAATAAAATATACTAATAACTTCTATCGGAGATATGCAAAGAGAAAGTTTAAGAACTCAATCCAATTCAAATCAGACAGGGTTCTACACTTGAAATCGCAGAATCTCTCGGGAACGGAATATGTTATTTTTTTAGAACAAAGTTGGCGCTGCAGATTTTTCTGGTTTAGAAAAAAAAGAAAAAATTCCAAGAATTTCCGTGTATTTAAATGTTGTACTTTGTTTTTCCAAAAACTCGATATTCGTTTTTTCAATCGTTATTAGTTTAAAAAAATTAAAGATATTCTCTTCTTGATTTTAGTAGGATGTATCGTCTTCTTCCGTAATCAGCCGGAAAATTAAAGAACAAAAGGTTTGAAATTAACGAAATAGTGGCGGGTGCTCTGAAAATATTGAAACAAAATGTTCTCAAAAACACATTTTATGGTCAGTAGATTATTTTCACTTGCAATCGATTTTTTTACTTTTTCTGGGAAACGGTGACAGATGTGAAAAAATGTTAAGATAAAAGTTTCCACGTCTAAAAAAGTTCTATGGCTAATGTCTCTCGTTCTTCTGCGTAAACTTGCATAGTTTACGAGAAAAGTTCAAAAATTACATTTTTAGAAACAAAAAATTCTTCTGGCCCTAAAAACAGTTGAACTAGCATGAATGATAATGAAGTTTCTTTCTTCTAATAGCAGAAATTGTAAACAAAATGCGAAATTTTTTTTTAAAAAGTGGGCTTTTCTAGAAAAATTAGTTATTTTTTATTTAAATTTTTTTTGTGAAACCCGATCTTTTTATTCTTCCAAATATTTTTGAAATGTTGCTGCTAATAGACGAAAGGCGTTTTATCAGCATCATTTCAGCTAAACTATTTTTGAGGCCATAAGAATTTTCTTTATAAAAAATGTAATTTTTTAATTTCCCTCGTAAACAATTAAACATATTGCAAAATAAAAAGAGATTTTTTCCCACAACATTGTACGACGTGAAAATTTTTATTTTACCAATTTTTAGTATCTATCATTGTTTCCAAGGAAACAAAGAACTTTCGATTGTAAGAAAAAAAATTCTCCTGGTCACAAAAGTTATTTAGCGAGCATCAAACTCAGAAGATTAAAAACAAATTTAAAAACAGGTTGTTTAGGAAAATCGAATTTTAATTTTTTTACAAAAACTACAGCTATTTTGTTAATTTTAAATCTTTTTTCTAATTTCCTCTACAAAAACAACACATCTTTCGCTCCGAGAAATTTTCAATAGTTTTAGCGAAGACATTCTAATCATGTACCAGAACTTCGCACTAAATTTTTTCCGAAATTCGTACTTTTTAACTTATACACTGTATTTTGTTTTTATTTTTTTACCACAATCTGGGACTGCTTATTCAGATATTTCCAAATAAATTAAAATTAATATTTTTCATGTTTACTTTGATATTTGTTATTTATTTTGCATTAATTTTTATCCTCAGCTGCCCTCAAAAATGCATTATTTTAATCAATGTATATTATTTTAATTCATATTATGCATTTATATTAAAACAAAAGTATTTTCTTTGTCTTCTGTTTATAATTAAAAAAGTGAGCGTCGTAAGAAAAACAGTTTTGTTAATAAACATCTTGTAATCTTATTCTTTATGATTGGAAAAACAATTACACGCCCTTTAAAAAATGAAAAACAACAAATGTTTAAAGCTTTCTGGGCGCTTTTGAAGGTTGGCTAATTACGACTAAAATAATAACTACGCACCCTATTAAAAAAAGATTTGCGAAAAATTGGTAGCCCTTTTTTGGGTCTTATGTAGGTTTTCCAAAACTTTAGTTTTCAAATTTTGTCTCTTAATATTTACGAATGAAACAAAACATACACATTCCATCAAAAAGTGATTTGTAACAAATTTATATCTATATATTTATATATATATCTGTTTTTAGTGCATATTTTTTGTAAATTGATCTTTATCGTACTTTGCATAGCTTGGTAGCAAAATGGATTTTTTTTCTTATTACTTTTTTATGGTTAAAACTAAAACCGTTGGTCAAAAAATGATGGTTAGTTTTCGAAACCTTATCCGGGGACCAATTTAATTCTTTCGCTAAAAATGACCCTTCATTCGTGCCGGCCAATTCATAATATTAACTTGCTAGGTGGACGTCGCTTGCCATTTGCTATACCTTTTTTGATGTCCGAGATGTTATTTGAAGTTTTCGGATTCATATAAATGCAGATAAAATTCATATAAAACTAAATCCTAAATTTCTTCTTCCAGGATTAAGTTCACAGTCCGACGGGAGTCCTAGTTACGAACATCATTCTACTTCTTCTACTAGCAAACAATATTCTCCCGACCTTACTTCTCATGAGCTCCCTTCTCCTCGACCCAGGTCCAGGTCGCCCCCTGGCGAGCATACCCCTGTTCGATTACTTGGATATGAACTGAAAGAACTTGGATATCTTCGGCTCATTCCCAAAACAAATCCGAACAAGCGATTCGAATTTCGACAATACGTTTTCCCTGCTGGTGAATTAATTCAATTGCGAGTAGAGCTTAATACATATACGCCCGTACCAGCTCGAGAACACATTGTATTATCTACAATTGATGCGTACGCTTTCGCAATATTGAATCCTAGCGGGTTTCTTCAAGGGATATATAGAAAATATCGTGATCACCCCAGAGTCAAAATAAACATTATAAGCGGCGCAATTGACAATCTCACACCAGACGAAGTTAGGGAATGTCCAGTAGGCAAAAAGCGCCCAATCTTTCCAACGAGTTTTATTAAAGAGTTTGCAAATCACGATTCACTACAGTATGTCAAAAATCCTAATAATTATCGTAATATTGGTAATATTTACTATACTGGCGAGCTTGAGCCGACTCGGATACTTGGATATGAACTAAGGAACCTTGGCTTTATTCGGCTCATTCCCCGCACAAATCAGAACCAGCGATTCGAATTTCGAAGATACGTTTTTCCTGCCGGTAGAATAATTCAATTGCGAGTAGCACGCAACAGTTATATGCCCGTCCCAACCCGAGAACACATTGTATTATCTACAGTTGATGGGGACGTTTTCGCAGTATGGGAGAATAGTGGGTTTTTTCAAGGAATATATAGAAAAAATCGTGATCGCAATAGAGTCAAAATAAACATTAGAAGTGGCGCACTTGACAATATGACACCAGACGAAGCTAGGGATTGTCCATTAGGAAAACGTTATGAAATCTTTAGATTTTTTAGTAAAATTGTTGTAAACTACAATTCACTACAATTCGAGGAAATTTCTGATAGCGAACGTAATATTGGTTCTTCTTCTCACTGACGAAATTCTCCTGACCGGCTTTGCAATACTAATACGTTTTTCCTGCCAATGCATCAATGATATTCCCAGAAGGACATAGGAGCTATGATCCCGTGCCATACCAAGAACATATTGTATCATCAGCATTTAATAATGACGTTTTGGCAACACTGGAATATAGTGGGATTCTTCTTATTAATATCTAATTTTGTGTTTAGCATATAAAATTTATAAGAGGTGCAACTGTAATAATTACTCAGATACTTATTGATAATAATTTTGGGTAAAGTGATCTATTGTTATCAATAGTCCATAATTTGAATATATTTTCAGGTTTTTTATTATTATGAAAAATTTTCAAATTTTACTATTGCTTGCTTTATACATGCTAAAATATATTGAAAATGTCATCCTTGGTACTTAACCAAAATATACTGTTGCTAATGGAAAGCACATGGAATGTTATAAATTACCCTTATACTTATCAAAAAACTAAGATAGAATTTTAAATTTGAATTTTTTCGTCGATAAGTCAGTTCAAAAGTTCATGTGTAGGGATAGATTATTATGCGAGCGTATGCAGTACCCGCCAGAGTTCAGGGAACAACTAAAATAAATACTTTCGAAGTTTAGTGGGCGATTGACTTTCGAGATTTTAAATCTATTATTCAAAACCTGAACCCAATTCTGCATTATGTGAACGAACGTATCTATCTCTACCAGAGACCATTTAAATCAGAAAAGGCACGTCCAAGGTCTAGTCCCATAAACGTAAATTATATTCAAGGGCGGTTAGGAGGTAGGAAGCGAATTGAAGTCGAGTGGTGGTAATTTCAAGAAAGAACGACTTACAGCCTTCAATGATTTCCAACTAAAGCTGATCGTGAACCCTAAAAAAGAACTTGAGGTTTAAAATTCCAAAAAATGATGCGCAAAAGACTTGATCAGTATTTGGACCAGTTTCAGTGAAGGTTAAACCTGGCGAAACAGCAAATAAAATTGACGTTAAACCCCCAATTGACGAACAAGCTGCATCGGAGGGTACAAGGCAATCTTTAACTGTGCGAGTTTGGGATATTCTTTGCTTTATGTTACATCAGAACCGCAAATCGTCTGTTCCTTTTGTCACGAAATAGGACACTATAACACCAGTTGTCTAAGCCAACGGTGGAAACGATAATTCCCAGAGTGAATTCCCCTCAGATTGCTAAAATTAAGGGCAAAAATAGTGATATATGGATATTTTGCAATACTATTTTTTATTTCGCATAACTGCAGATCGAGGAAACACCATTTTCAAAACTTTAGAAAGCCTTACCGCTCTTAGAGGAGAAGAGAAGTTGTCAGTCGAAGCCCTAAGTGCTCCATGAGTCTACAAAAGTCTCGATGTGATTATGAAGATGAGGCCAGAGTAGGACAACGGCGAAGAAGTCAAGATTAGCATTTCAAAAAAATATAAGAAAAGGCGAGCGAGTAAACGCTATTTTTATATTTGGCTCGTGCGATAATTCGATAGGTTCGATAGTAGGTTAATTATGTTCATTGCAAATTGCGAATTACAACAGTCCAATAGAATTCCTAATAACAATCGTATTATCGGTTCTTGTTTTCCTGGCAAATAACATTCTCCTGACTGGTTTTCAACTTTTCAGCTTTCTTCTTTTCGTGTCAGGTCGAGTTCTCTTCCTGGCAGGCCTACTTCTACAATATTTGGACATGCGCCTGAACGTCTTGGATACGTTCGGTTTAGTCCTTGCACAAATGAGAACCTCCGATTTGAATTTCAAAGATATGTTTTACCTGCGACATGAAAAGAAAATTGGAATCAGCTCTAGCACGCGAGGTTATAAAACTCTACCCATCGCACTGGTCATTGGTGCCGCAGCGGCAATCGTTGACAAACAGGTTCAAATTTTCTTGTTGTGCTCGATATTTTTGGAAACATTAATCGTTTTAATAGTTTTCCTAAAATTTAATTTTCGGATATTGAAGCGGACATACTCGAGAATATTTAAGTCCTGAAATCAATCTACTTCAACTCGCCCCGCAAAAGTTTTATACAATTAGAGCCTAGAGCTCTATTTTTGCGCAAGCCTTTTAAAATTAAAGGTCAAGTGTATCAAAAACTGTCATTTTGTGATAGTAAATGCTCTTTTGTTAAAGCTCTTTCGGCTTTAACAAACACATTCTCATGACAAGGCGTTTAAAAAAATACAGAAGAAAATAGGTTAATCCGTCTAATGTCTGTTGCCAGTTTTCGCAATGTTTCCTCTCCCCTCAGAGTTTAACACAAGAAGAAACTGCACAAGAAGATGCTGCGTATTCTTTAATCGGAAAAGTGTGGCATTGCAAGTTATTTCATTTTCAAGATGACACTTGAAGGGTATGCAATTTTCAGCCTTTTCTTCAACAATTCTTTTTCCAGAATTCCAACCGAAATCTCTGCAATCATAGACATTGATCATTTCTCTCTCCTTTTTTCTTGAATATTTGTTTTAAATACTACTGCTTCCTTTGCAATGAATGTGCTGTTGCTAAGGATTGATGCACTATTTCGTTTCAAACAAGACAGCTACGTTTTTGAGCAAAAAGATTAATTATTATCAACCAAACGGTTCAAGCTCAAAGCATGAATTTTTAACAAAACAGTCTCACATATTAGCAAATAGTTGAATATTCAACCAAAAAGACGATATGTTGACCAAGACAATTTTTTTATCACAAAAAAGACAAATTTCCAAATAGATATTGTAAGTTTCAGTAATAAAAATAAAGATAAATTTTCAACCAAAAATGGAATAGTCAATTTTTTTTAAACAAGATTAATTTGCATAAAAACAAAAAATACGAAATTGCAACGAAATATATACTTTTTGAACAAAATTGTAAAAACTTTAAATCCAAAAAGGCGAAATACCTTCAAAATGTTTAAATTTTCAAGCTGAAATTATAAAGTTTTAACAAAAAAGTTAATTTTCTATCAAGAAGTTAAATTTGGCAATAAATAGTTTTACTTTGAAGTAACTACAAATTCTATATATTTTCGATCTAAGAAGGATAATCTTCACAAAACCGATTTTATTTTAACAAGAGTTCCACATTCAACCGAAAGGTTGAATTCTTAGATAAAAAATGAATATATTCAACGAAAAAGAATTTCTTAACCAAGAAGATCCATTTACTGCCACAAAAGACGAAGTTTCAACAAAACATATGCATTTTCAGCGACATAGTTGTATCTTTAACGAAAAGTGAGAATTTTTCAAAGTCGCGAATTTCCAAATAAAATTTAAGTTACAACAGTTTATTTTTAATCAAAAATGAAGCAATTTTTCATTAAAATAAAAATCTTTAGCAAAAAAATGAAAATTACACTAAAATTATGATTAATCCTAAATTATATTAATGATGAAACCAAATAGTTGAAATTGTAACCTGAATAATAAATAAATAATGGTAAATCAATTCAATATCGAGTAGAACACTGTATATATGTGCCAACTCGAAAATACATTGTATATTATACATTTGATGGGGACGTTTTGGCAATATTGGACAATAGTGGGATTCTTAAAGGAATATACAGGAGAAATGTTTAATCATAAATGAACGCTAAATGAAGAAATGATGGAAGAAGGAAAAAAATAAATAAAGAAATAAATAAATAAGCAATAAAGAAATAAATTAATTAAAAAATCGTTAATCATAAATATAACTCTCATATTTTTACATTAACTTTTTTAAATATATGTGAACTTTTCAACCTACCGGATATGAGGATAAAGCGCAAAGGGAAAAACAAACGAAAATGGAATAATGTGTAGCCAAACAACGTACGATATGAAAAAAGTCCAGAAGATAAAAGCATTTTTCAAAGAATAAACGAAATACAAAAAAAGTTTGATAACAAAATCACAATACATGTGATGAGAATGTGGTTGTGAAACCGAAGGAGCTTTCACAAAAGAGAATTCACAATTACCGAATATCACTTGTCAGGGGTTTGACGCTCACTTTTAAAAGTTCTGTGCAATAATAGCTTAGCGCGCGATGATTTTGTGCACGCGCAGCGAGAAGATTTTTTTTTATTTCCTAATTATTATTTAAGTAGTTATTGTGGAAAATGTATGTAAAAAAATTTGAATAAAATAATTAGAATGACGATAATGAAAAATGTAAATATAATTATCTCAGAAGGACAATTTTAAAGCGTATAATGTCGTTATCTCACACAGATGTGAGATAACGATTACTTATGTACATATGTGTAGTTTGATGATTCAATGGAACATTCCTCAGTTAGACTTGTTACGAAAATTATTCACTGAAGAATAATAAGTTTTTCCTTAACTTTGCGAAAATGAGGAGGTTCTATGCTTTCATGTTTACTTTGGCGAACATCTTTTATTTTACTGGTAAATTTCATAATATAATATAATTTTTATTGCATTTTCTATAACACATGATTAACTACGGCCATTTATCAACCATATGGAGTGAATTTAAAAAAAAATCATTTTCAACTAAAAATATAAATTGTAAAGCACACAGCAGTACCTAAGAACATAAATTCTTTAGTTTCTTAACGAATTATCATCAAAGAGTGTAACTTTCAATTGAAGAAGTGGAATCTTCAGGAAAATAGTTAATTTCTTAAAGAAGCAGTTAAATTTTTAATACAAAAAGACTAATGTTCAAGAAAACAGTTCAATTTTTGCACGAAAAAACTCTTTTCGACAATGCAATTGAACTTTTAAACTAATGGTTAACTTATTAATCTACAAGGACTTTTTCACTTGATAGAAAGTGGGGAAGGTCGAAACATTTTGTTACAATTCATTACGGTAGAGAATAGGTTCTACACTCATGTACGTAAATTTTACAAATTTGAAAAACTTTTTTCTGGAGATTATGTTTTTAGTAATAAATTTTATTATTTGGTTGAAAATTCAACAATTTTCCTGAAAAGACATTATTTTTGGTTTGCTAATAAGTCAACTGACATCTTTTTTGATGAAAAATATTATTTCAGGAAAATTGCCTTTTTGGTTTAAAAGCTCATCTTTTTTAGTTTATGGGAATATTTTTCGATAAAAATTTAACTTGTTTTGTTTAAATTTAATATTCTGGTATAAAAAAGAGAACTGAAATCTTTTCTGTTTCAAGATAAATTTCATCTTTATTTGACAAAAATGCAACTGTTCTGTCGAAAATCAACTCTTTTTTAAAAGTTTGTTTTTGTTTTTATTCACCTGCTTTAGCAGAAACTTTTTCTTGCTTGGATAAAAACGTAACCATTTGGTAGACAATTTAACAATTTTGTTAAAAATATGTCCTGTTTGGTTAAAAAATTCTTCTTTATGAATTGGAAATTCAATTTTTTTAATAGAAATTTAATTCATGCTTAAAAATTCATATCTTGATCGTAAAAAGTCAACTGAAATCTTCTTAACACAAAATTCAACTATTTTTTTTAAACTCATCTTTTTGATTTGAAAATTCATATCTTTAGTAGAAATTGAAGTTTTTTGTAAAAATGCAAATTTTTTGTTAAAAATTATTCTTCTTTGCTTGATTAAGCCACTAGTTTGTATGAAAGGTTTGATTGAATCACTCTGTAAATGTAACATCTCCATTTTATGAAACTGATCTTTTTAACAGAAAATTCTCCTTGTGTGTTGAAAAAATAATTTCCTTTTCTTTCAGATTTCATTTCTGTTAAAAAAAATTGCATGAGTTTCGTGGAAAGTTAATTTTTTCCCATAAGTGATATATTTTGTTTGAAAATTCAGTTTTTGTACACAAAATTCGTCGTTTGGCTTGAAGGTTCAACACACACATAGTACACTTCTCAAAAAAAATCCGCTCTTTTCTTAGGACTTGGTCCAAGTGGCCGGGGGAAAAATTCAGGCCAGCCCTAGGCCTTTCCATATTGTACAAGCATAAGTTCTGATTGGTTGGATAAACATTTCCTAGATTCGGATTCCATAATTAGGTTTTAGACTTGGGTGTATATTATTAATGAGATAAAATGAATTAAATTGATGGGTTTCTCTTTTGAAAGGGTCTGGCCTATTTTGACTGCGAATTTTATATTGGAAAGATAAGACTGTATAAAATGGATAAGCCCTCACGGAACATTGTAATTTATTAGTTTTATGAGCAGTCCTACATGCCACCCACTATCAAAAGCTTTCTCTACATCGAGGAAAACAGCTACGGTATGCTTTCTTCGATTGAAATTTAAACTAAGGGTTTCGGTGAGTTTAAGTAGCATGTGTTGGGTAGAGTGGCCTTTTCTAAATCCGTATTATTGCGCTTTAAGGATAATGGTTTCCTCGAGTTGATAGTTTACACGAGTGGCTATTATTTTTCAAAGATTTTTCTCATTTTATTTAATAGACTAATTGGCTTGTAGCTGGTTAGATAATGTGAATCCTTGCCTTTTTCTAAAATCTATAATATCAGCCATTTTCCAAGTTTGAAGAAAGTAGCTGAGTGGAATACGGGCATTGAAGATAAGTGCAAGGAAAGTTTTGCGTGGGATTTTGAGGAAGTCGGGAACTATTGTTCAACATTCAATAATGTCTTGCGGGTCAGATGGCTTGTCATGTAGAGCAAATTAAGGGAATGATGAGGATTTGAATCCGAAAAGCAAGTGAAGTGAATAATAGGAGACAGCCAGATAAATATAAATAAAATAGGGTTTATTAACCAACTTACACCGTTTAACTTCGAAATCGAAAATGTAGTTTCCAATCTCGAAGGCGTTTCCCGAGGCCAGGTTGGGGGTTGTTGGACTGTGGCGTCCTTTAGGGAACATCCTTGAGGGTAGGTTGGTAAATCTGTGGCTGGTGGCTGTTAAGCTGGTAAGCTGATATGTTTAAGGATGCACGACTAGTGGTAGAGATAATCAGCACAAGACTGGACAGGATTAAGGTGCAGGTAGCATAAGACTCACTGCCTTCGGGACACCATTGCTCGACCATAGCGGGCGCTGTCCGTAACGTTATCGGACGATTTGGCGCACTTTCCCATCTTAATTTTCGACGTAACCATGCAGAAGTTATCTTCTATATCCATCTTAATTAACGCTATTTTTATGGCACTGATACTTTCTGCTGGGAGGGAAAATAAGGGTGAGCTCTGTGACATTGGTGTCAGAGCGCAAACAGTTATTTGATCAATCGACTTGTTGCGTCTGATAGACCAGAATCTATCAATATATCATGAGCATCAATTGATCTATCCAATCCTATTCTAATCAGGGTTCTAGCCTACTCGCGAAAATTAGAATAAATTTTATGCGGATAGCTAGTTCACCATAAAACGCGCTTATTTATTCATTTTCCAGTCACAGTCCCACTAATTCGTCATTTCGGGTTAAAGTATTCTTATATACCGGGCGATTATTCTTATTTACGAGAAAAGGTAGCACTAGCGCTGCACCTCGATCAAATGCGGCACTAATACTCACAATGAGGCGGCGCGACTGATGTGGCATTTGTAGCAGGAAATTTAAATTAGTATCAAACACAATATAAGGGTGATATCATTTAGAGTTTCGAAATCTAATAAAAGCTGAAAAGTTGGAAATTATCAGCATATAACTTTTTTCAAAAATATTTACACAAGGATTAGAAAATATTTTATTGACTCAAAAAATTATTGAAAGATAGACCGTAATAGTAAATTTTAGCAATAAGAAAATAATTAAAAATCTGGGACTGCTTATTCACGTATTTCCAAATAAATTAAAAATTTTATTTTTCATGTTCACTTTGATATTTATTCTTTACTTTGCATTATTTTTTATGCTCAGCTGCCTTTAGAAATGTATTATTTCATTCAATGTATATTATTACATTCATATTATGGATTCATATTAGAACAGAATTATTTACTTTGTCTTCTTTTGATACTTTAAAAAAGTGCGCGTCCTGAGATAAACAATTTTTTAAATAGATATATTACTGCATCTTTTGTGGTTTTTCCATTAATTTATTGTTTTTTTTTAATCTTATTTTTTACGATTGAAACAACAACTATACGCATTTTAAAAGACTAAATAATAACAAATTTTGAGAACTTTGTTGGGCGAATAAATTTTGTCAATTATTTTTCTTTTCCTGTGCAGTTTTCCACAAATTTAATTTTTCATTTTAAAGTTGTTTTATTACGGCTTAATACTAACCACGCATCATATCAAAAAGTAATTTGTAACAAATTTATAGAACTGTGTTTAGTGTATAATTTTTGTAAATTGATCTTTTTCGCATTTTACATAGTATGACAGCAAAATGAATTTTTTTATTTCTAAGTAGTTTTTTATCGTTAAAACTAAAACCGTTAATAAAAAAATTCTGATCAGAGAATTTGATCTTTCTTTTTGGTCTTTTAAGCTGTGTCTAAATTGCAACCTAATCTGATTAGTCTTCGAAAACATATCCAGGGACTAATTTAATTTGCCTGCTACAGATGACCCTTCAGTCGCTTCGGTCAAGTCATAGTATTAGTTTCGCGTTTGGTCGGTGTGCAGCGCTAGTGCTACCCTTTCTTGCAACTGAAATTAAACGCCAGGGATATAAGAATGCTTTAGCTTAAAACGGTAAATTAATTTGCTAGGTGCCTGTCGCTTGCCAATCGATATACCTTTTTTGATGCCTGAGATGTTAGTTGAAGTTTTCGGATTCAAATAAACAAATTTTTGCTTTTTTAGTAAATATCAAAAAATTTAATCATTTTTCACTATTATTTTTAAGTATCAATTTAAAAAAAAAATATTTGAAAAGGACCCGCGAAGTTTCTACCCTTTTTAATACAAATCACAAATTTTAAACAAGGCCACCAAGTCGGTTTGTATTTCACCGCGACAAAGTTTTGGGTAAATATTTCAAAACCCTGTCGCTGAAGCGCTATATTCGCCACACAAACAAACAAACTTTGTGTCATCGATATTCCCAGCTATGCCGCACACAACCTCTTTATTTTAAAAAAAACTGTCACAAATAAATATATAAATTATATATATAAATATATGTGGAGCAAACTTATATAGAAATTATCGAAAATGGTATTAAAATTACCATAACCCCATATCTCTCATATTTTTGACAATCCATAAAATTTAGGTAAAATGTAGAGTTTAATTTTTTGAGAACTAATATTGGGAATTTTATAAAATCGACATCCTTACTTTTTATGTACACACTAGCAACAAATATATTGATTAAATATGTTTTTATTGACTCTTTTATTTATAATAATATCATGAAATTTTAAAATTAATGAATTTCCAAGAGAAATCGACAACTTTTTATGTAAATGCATGAGAGAGGTGAAGGTTTCTTAATTTTTCCGGAATATTTGGTTGAATTGAACATTCAGTTTCTACACAATTTATTTTTTGTGTTTAAAAACTTATACTAAACTTATACTATCATATAGTATAATATAGTATATTTTAATTCATATAATATATTTGCACTAAGTCCTGCGATAAGAGCATGAAATTATTTTTTTAGATTGAAAATTCAACTAGCATGTTAAAAATGTAATTATTATGTTGTAAATGCAAGTATTTATTTAAAAAGCCACCTTTCATTGTAGAAAAGAGATATTTTTGCTTAAAATAAAATCAGGGAATTTTGAAATTGAAGTTTTTGGACACCCTGCCTAATTCTACTATAAATAACTAAAAAACATTTCTAAACAATAAGAATAACGTACAGTAATAAGGGTGGGTGGTAGAAATATTTTGCTAAGGTTTGTTTCAGGAGAAGGGGAGGTCTTAGTGGGGGCCTCTAATACGTTTCGAAATTTACGTGCGGACCTTAAAGTATTGAGACCCGCTTGAAATAAGTTAAATTCAATTTATATAGTCTAGAGATTTTAAATGATTGTTTGGGAAGTGTTATTTAACAGTAAAAAGGGACTCAAAAATTGTTTGAATAAGAATTGGATATACTGATATATTGGAAACTGTTCATTTTATTAACGTTTTTTATAGCAAAAAATTGTACGTTACATGCTTGTTTAGAAAAAACCAGCATGATAAAGAGTTATGATATTTCAAAAGTATTGCACAAAATTTTGATTTAATGATCAGAAAAATGCTTTCGGCAAAGAAGCGTTGAGTTTAGCTAAAGCCATATGATGCAGATTTATTTTTAAAAATGGAACCTAAATTTCTTTTTCCAGAATTAAGTTCACAGTCCGACGGAAATCCTAGTAGCGAACATTATTCTACTTCTTCTACTGGCAAACAACATTCTCCCGACCGTACTTCTCGTGAGCTCCCTTCTCCTCGTCACAGGTCCAGGTCGCCCCCTGGCGAGCATTCCCCTGTTCGAATACTTGGATATGAACTGGGAAAACTTGGATATCTTCGGCTTATTCCCAAAACAAATCTGAACAAGCGATTTGAATTTCGAAAATACGTTTTACCTGCTGGTGAATTAATTCAATTGCGAGTAGAACACAATAGATATACGCCCGTCCCAATCCGAGAACAAATTGTATTATCTACGTCTGATGGGGACGCTTTCGCAATATTGGAGAATAGTGGGTTTCTTCAAGGAATATATAGAAGAAATCGTGATCGCCCCAGAGTCAAAATAAACATTATAAGCGGAACAATTGACGATATGACACCAGACGAAGTTAGGGAATGTCCAGTAGGCAAAAAGCGCCCAATCTTTCCAACGAGTTTTATTAAAGAGTTTGCAAATCACGATTCACTACAGTATGTCAAAAATCCTAATAATTATCGTAATATTGGTAATATTTACTATACTGGCGAGCTTGAGCCGACTCGGATACTTGGATATGAACTAAGGAACCTTGGCTTTATTCGGCTCATTCCCCGCACAAATCAGAACCAGCGATTCGAATTTCGAAGATACGTTTTTCCTGCCGGTAGAATAATTCAATTGCGAGTAGCACACAATAAATATACGCCCGTCCCAACCCGAGAACACATTGTAGTATCTACATCTGATGGAGACGTTTTCGCAATATTGGATAATAGCGGGATTCTTCAAGGAATATATAGAAAAAATCGTGATCGCACCAGAGTCAAAATTAACATTATAAGTGGCGCACTGGACAATATGACACCAGACGAAGCTAGGGATTGTCCTCTAGGAAAATATTATCCAATCTTTAGATTTTTTAGTAAAACTGTTGCAAACTACAATTCACTACAGCTCGAGGAAATTTCTAATAGCGAACGTAATATTGGTTCTTCTTCTTCTCACTGACAACATTCTCCTGCAAATGCATCAATGGTATTGCGAGAAGGACATAGAAGATATGGTCTCGTGCCATACCGAGAACATATTGTATTATCAGCATCCAATAATGACGTTTTGGCAACACGGAAATATAGTGGGATTCTTCACGGAATATATAGGACGGATAGAGATCATTTGAGGGTAAAAGTAAATATGATAAGCACCGCAGTTATAAACATGTCGCCAGTTGAAATAAGGAATTGTCCTGTAGGAAAAAATTATCCAATCGGACCGAATTCTTTTATTGAAAATACTGCAAAATTCTATTCACTACATTGTATCATTAATTATATAAGAGCATGTAAATTAAGATATAAAATTCTTTGTAATCCAAAGCCGGATAAAAGTTGAATTAAAACTTTAAAATGTTAATGGACTATGGTTTTCAAGAATTTCTTCTGTCTATCTTTCGCACATGCTCTGCAAATTTCGGGCTTATCCCCGTCCTAAATAAATAGTTCAAATCCTCAATAAATGGGTATTAAAATGATAACAACATTCCTCAATCTTATAATTGGCTTTTATCATAGGAAGATATCTTCGATCTGCTAAACCGGAGACCCATGTTCGATTCCCGCCAACGCTGATTTCTTCTAACAAAATTTTTCCTCTTTCAGCTTATAATAAAGTATCAATATCTAATTTTGTGTTTAGCGTATAAAATTTATGTAACAGGTGAAACTGTAATAATTACCCAGATACTTATTGATAACAATTTTGGGTATAGTGACCCAACCCGACCTTGAGACTCTGAGATAGAATTTTAAATTTGAATTTGTCGTCGATAAGTCATGTCAGGAGTTCGCGTGTAGGGCTGGATTAATATGCGATCGTATGCAGTATCTGCCAGAGTTTAGGGAACAACTATAACAAATCCTGACGAAGTTTAATCGGCGATTGACTTTTGAGATTTGAAATCTATTCTTCAAAAGCTCTACCGAGTTCTTGCATTATGTTAAGGAACGTAGCTTATTTCTACCAAGAGGCCAATTATATCACAGAAGGCGCGTCCAAGGTCTAGTGCAACAAACATTAATTATATTCAAGGGCGTATTGAATCAATTGATGAACTTAAAGAGTATTCGGTAGGAGACTCTTTGGCCAATTATATATCGATTCATTAATTATTTATTTTGAATTTAACAATTTTTCAGATATTGAATAGGACCTGGTTCAGCGTTAAAATTTTCTTTGTTTAATGATGTTTTACTAACCTTCTTAGAAAAGACCTAACAGAACTCATTATCAAAGAGCTATCGAAGAAGGCATGTCAGCGCCAATTGATCAGACAGTTTTTTTTTTTAAACAACGATACCGTGACGGTATGCATGAGCATGAGCGAGACAGACACAGAAATGCAGAAACATCCCCGTCTATTATTTAATTAAAAAATTTTAATAACTAAAGCGTCCGTGAACGTCAATATGAGTATCTTCGTCCAGGAGTGAAATTTGAGACTCTCAGATAGAATTTAAAATTAAAATTTATCCACCATACGTCACGTTCCTGGCCCACTCAAAACTTGACTGATGGCCATAGAGTCTTGAAACCAAAACGGGAGTCACGCGCGGCAATTGAAATACTCCACCAATAGAAGAACGAAAGCGCGTCAACTATTTGTCAGGAATTCGTCAAAAGATATTGTTTTGCGAATTTTGCCGAGGGGTCGTTTGCCACCGTTTTAAGTATTGATACCAATTATAATAATCGTCGAACCACAGTAAATATTGTTACTGAGTTCGGATTTATTTAACCGGAAGTTGACATTTGGAAGTACATACTTTATATAAATGATGTATTTTTGGAATTTGCTATTTCTCGATAATTTTATTTTAGGAATTTCCAATGAACCCTCCCTGGGCGCGTATTCTCTTGTTTTATAGTCAATTTTTTACTTGCTTGTCCTTGCTGATTGTACATTCAGTTAGCTAGCGCTCAAAAATTTATATTGTTTGTAAAGCATTTTATATTAATTAAAATTTCGAGCCTTGGTCACTATGATCTGAGCTACGCCAAGTGACGTGGAAGAGCTTTTGGGAAAAGGGAAGTATGAATTTTTCTATTTAATTCTCAAAACCAGAAACGAAAACTTTATCCTGTCTTACCCTCTTTACCTATAACCAAAGTTTATCTAAGAAATGTGCCATACATAAAAATATGTGCATAATCTTATTATGTGCTATTAAGTACCTTAATATTTAATCAATACGATTTCTAATATTTTCTCTAATTTTTCTTTGATTTATCTTTCATCTTCAGTTAAACTATTATTTTATATTAATTTTTGTGTATTTGATGTTTTAATATAATATATTTTTTGATTATTACGCTTCCTGTATCCTTTTTTCTTTTCTTAAAACTTAGTAATGTAATCGTCTAACTTTTCGATCTCTGCTTTTAACAGATCTTTACGTTTCAGCACTCAGAGAGTCAGAAAATTATAAAATTGGTTTGGTGTCTATCTGTCTGTATGTATGGTTACATGAATGTTGTTGCCACGCTAACTTTTGAAGGATTTGTCCAATCGAATCAGCCTTTTAAAGACTTCCTAAGCTTTCCAGAATGAAAGTTAAGTTCGTTAAGCATATATTTCTAACCAAAATTAGAAAATTTAGAGCATTTTCAAAATTTGCAATTTTGTTTAAAAATTTTTTTTAAATATTGTCAGAGTTTCTTATAGACGGGTGGAATGCTTGAAAAAATATCTGAATAAAAATTAGAAGTATTATATGCTTTTGAGCATTTTTAATGTGTTCAGAAAAATAGAAAAAAATATTTTTTTTTGATAGATTAGGAAATTTCATTTAAATTTTTCACTAGATTTTCTGGTACATTGCAAAAAGGCCTGCAAACTATCGTAGAAAAATTGTTATATTGCATAAAAATTAAAAAAGTTATATGTTTTTCATCATTTTGAAATTTTTTAAAAAAAGGAAAAAAACTTTTTAATAGGTTAAGAAATATCAATACAAATTTCTATTAGATATAAAATATATATGTATTTTGAAACAATTCTAATTAAATTTCCAAATTAGACAAACGTTCGAAAAGTTGGATCATTTTCAAGGATATGCAATTTTCCTTTTTAAGAGATTCGGAACTTTAAAGCGTTTTTTTAGTAGTTTTGATCAAAATTTACAAATTATTTTGTTGAATTTTTTCAATTAGACACGAATTATCGAGCGCGAAGCTCGAGTTTCGCAATGAGAATTTAATTTATTAAAGTCGTAGGTACTTTGAGAACCTTCTTTAAAAACGAATCCAACAAAATTTCAGTTACAATTTATAGCCGTAATTTCTTAGAAGTTTGAATTACGGTTTTCGATTTAAGTTATAATATTTATGGTATTTGAAAAATATAGTTAAGTTGTACGCATTAAACGTAGGAAAATGAACGCGAAGGGCGAGAGCGTACCCGCGTGCCCTAAGTGCTCAAAATTGGCGTAAAGTGCTGCACTCTTATCGCGTAATGAGAGTTGGCCCGCGCAGTGGGCGTTTCTGAAAATCATCCCCTCTTTTTTTTGAAAAATTAATAATACTTTTTTATAAAATCGTTTTTCAAATTGTTAAAATATTTGTTAAAAATATTTTTTAAATTAAAACTGCGTATTATATACATTTAAACATGCTCCTTCTCTCTCTTGAACAAACCCCTTTTCTAAACATCTGACAACTTCTGAGAATTTTTCTGTCTAAACTCAATGTTAGTAGGCGTCGTAACATACACTGCACATCATAATATTCAGTTCGTTTTATCTATTTCAATTTTTGTGAAAAGAAAATAGTTATTAAAGTTTTTAAGTGTTTTTTCACAAGAGCCTTGATAATGTTTAAACTGTGTTTACAATTTTTTTATTTTTTTCCATAATTGATGTAATTTTTCATCCAGGCCGTCATCGTAAGAAAAAGTTGAAGCATCGTAAACGCTACTGCAGTCCGGAGGCGGAGTCATCTTTCTACAGTGAGCAGTTTATTTCTATTTTTACTCTTTCAGTTTATAGATATCTTTAACCTATAGGAGATTGTGGATTTGGATTACGAGCGTCCGTACACGATTCGGAATGGCCGTCTCTTCCATCGAAAGGCACTTGACCTTGCATTTTTTACATGCACACTAGACGTTTGTTTACAGGGCACATACCCACCAAACGTTATCAGGCTCATGCCTGCATATCAGACCTTTGTGTCTAAGGGGCTCATACCCACTTATAAAATCGGGCAGATGCCTGCTTATTAGACATCATGTCTAAAGGGCTCATACCCATCATAATGTGTTCAGGCGCATACCTGTTTATTATACTAAGGTATAATAAGTTATAAATATCTAAACTGTAGATATATAAAGACCTCATCTCATATTCTATATCAATATTTTTCCATTGTTTCGATTTTGTCTAGGTTATGATTCTCAATCGTCAGCTGCGGAACTTAAGCATCAAAATTCGTCATCTCGTACCGGCGCATGAGGATTAGATCCCATCTATACCGACAGTTTCATCCTTCAAGAGAAAAATGCTGCAGAGAACAAATCGGCAACGACGCCAACACTAGATCAGTGGAATAATAATACTGATCTGATTGGCAAACATTTACCACAAAATTTTGTTCAGGTAATGGGCAAACGAATCGCAGAGTACAGAGTTGTAGCTACGCCGATGCGAGGATTTTACAGTTCGTTCAAATGAAATCCTGAGGTTAGGTTTACCGGCGGAAGAACTCTCCATGATATTAAAAAAATATCCGCGCCCTAGTAACTGTATAAACTTTGATCCTCCAAAATCACATACAGTTTTTAATTCGTGCAAGCGCCCAGAATCGACTTTAAAGAGAGACAAGAAAATTGTTAAAATACAAGAAAAATTGACAGCTGCTATAGCCGCGTCTTATAAGGCAATTTGTGCGATTTTTGTACTAAACAATGCGGAGGATACAGCACTCCTAGAATCCTTCAGCGATTCTTGTAGACTTCTTATTGATCTTCAACGCGAAAACACTAAAATTAGGAGAAGTCTAATTATTGCAATCTACGAACCGCCTCCTAAAGATTCGTTGAATTCAACCATTTCGGATGAAGTCCTATTTGGAAATGATCTTGTTGACAAGGTTAAATCAACTTAAGCCTTAAGATAAACGTCCACTGCATTCAATCCTAAGAAGGTACCACCTAAAAACAATTTAAAAAACTTGAGGAGCCTGCCTCATCAACAAGTGAGGAACTCAACAATGTTGGGCGGGCAGAAGAAGCAATGGACTCCTCGACAATCATACCAGAGAAATAACGGTCTTAGCCGAAACCACCTCCACCGAGATCATCACGCAGAAGGACTTCGGGAGGTAGGATTAGGCTTGGCAAGTAATGTCACTGGTAGATAAGGCATTTTGTTAAGAGTTGGAAGACTATAACGCCTGACCCCAAAATTTTGTCTTGGGTCAGAGTTTACAAAATCTCTTTCCGGTCAACCCGACGACAAACATTTGTTAAACGTGCTGTTTTTTCTACTGCAGAAAATACACAAAATGTCTCTTCACATTAGCGAACTTATAAACAAGGGTGTCATACGCGAATGCGAGCCTATAATAGGTCAATTTATCAATCTCTAAGATTTGAGTTTCATGATATGACATATAAATTCACGTGCATACCCTTTGGTCTTTGTACAGCTCCTCATGTTTTCACGAAGCTTTTAAGGCTTGCAATCTCTATTCTCAGAAAGTCTGGTTACTTATCTACCGTTTATCTGGACGATTTTTTGTTGATTGGCAATACATATTCCAATTGTTTGATACATTTAACTGAGACTCGAAAGTTATTACAAAAACTCTGTTTTGTTATTAACGAAGAGAAAATTCAGACTGTACCAAGTAACATTCGTAAATTTTTAGGCCTAATGTTTGATTCATCACGAATGATTTTGGAACTTCCTGAATCCAAACGACTTGCTATCCTAAATCAGGTGAAAAAATTTCAAAAAATGTCACGATTCACAATTAGAGAATTTGCTCAGTTTATCTGTTTATTAATAGCTTATTGTCCTGCTCTATCCTATAGCTGGCTTTATGCTTAAGATTTCTAGAAAAAAATCAAGGCTCTAGCAGAAAGCAGGGACAACTATGACGCGTACATGAAATCGAATTTAAACCCGAAGGATTTACTATAGTGGAAAAATCACATTTTAACGAATTATAGGTCAATAAAGGAGGTGTAATTCACCATTGAGATTTTTTCAGATGCTTCTCTAACTGGATGGGGAGCTATGTGTGTTTCTCAAAAATCTTATGGTTTTTAGGCAAAAGAAGGACAGACTCTTAATATTAATATCTTAGAACTAAAAACTGCCTTCTTTGGTCTTAACTGTTTTGCCAAACGATTGAGATCATGCAACATACTGTTGAGAATTGACAACAAGACTGCTATTTGTCATATTAAAAGAATGGTAGGCACCCAGTATATACATCTTCATAATATAGCAAGAGAGATTTGGGAATAGGGCGAAGAACGCCGATTATGGATATTTGCTTCCTATATTAGCTCTGTAGAGAATTTTGAGGCAGACTTTGAATCACGAAAACTTGAGCCAGAAACAGAATACGAGTTTGCAGATTTTGCTTTAAGAAAAATAATCAAAGTTTTTGGTAACCCGGTAGTTAATTTATTTGCTAGTCGTTCTAATGCAAAGTGTAAATCTTATGTTTCATGGAAGAAAGATCCTTGATCAATTGCGATTAAGGCTTATATCTTTCCTTGAAAAAATGCATTCTTTTATGCCTTTTCACCCTTTGCTATAATTTTGAAAGTTTTGAATAAAATTAAATCAGAAAGAGCTGAGGGCAGTGTTGTGGTTACAGATTGGCCTACCCAACTTGTGTACCCTGCCTTTCAGTCAATGCTTGACGAAAAACCAATTTATCTTGAGCCTAATGAAGATCTTTTAACTTCCTCTAATAGGGAACCTCATCCACTCTAGAAATACCTTACCCTGGTGATCGGGAAACATCTGCTGCTTCTCTTCGTGAGTCTTCCATGAAAAATTACAACGTTTATTTAAGAAAGTATTCGTGACAGGAAACTAAACATGGTTATGTTGGAAATATAGTAAAAATTTTCGATATAGAGAGCCTAAATTCAATTTTAGCGAAAAAAGCGCGCCAAGGCATTTAGGAATTTGAATATTTAATTTATTATACTATGGTAACATTATGCTATATTGAGTATTTCTGTTCTTTAATTAATGGAATATTTTTTATATTTATAACAGGTTTCTTTATGAATATTATGAATATTTTTTATTAATAGGTAATAGGTTTTTTTCCAAGAAAATTATGTACCTAAAATTGATATCAAAACCGTTTCAAGGCCTTTTTGCATCGAACCACAATTTTCGATGTTCTATAACTATATAAAATATGAGGTAATTTAACTTTTCCTTCATATTATTTTTTCTACGACACTGTTAATTTTTTTTAAATAGCTAACTTTTTTTTATATCAATTTGTATTAGTTATAATTTGCCTGTAGATGACCCACAGATATACAAATTGGTAGAAAACTAATGTGACTGAATCCGGTTCAATCCGAACTTTCAATACAAACCAATTCCAACCAAATATTTAATCCAAATGAATCCGAACTTTGAATGACCTAAAACGATTTTCAATACGTACACTCAATTTCCAGTTAAGTCAAAGCTCAGTTATGTCAACGATCAGATATATCAAAACGCACCTCCCCGTTATTTTACATTTCACACACCCTCCACTGAGCAACACGTGACACTTAGCTTTGCAGACACAGATACACACGGCACACGTACAAAGCGCACTCGATCATCTTCGCCGCCCCAATAGACATTGGTGGGGATAAGGGGAATTTCACGTAACCGAACTGTTTTCATTTCAAAGGCTTTGTCTTAACTGGAAGTTGAGTGTATATGAATCCAATCCAATTCGAACTCAGATTAATTTAGATTGAAAATTCAGTGTATATCAATCCGAGGTCGGATTGATTCAGATTAATTTGGATTGAAATTTTGTTTCCCATTGGTTCGAATAAAACCTCATTGAGTCGGATTAATTTTTAACGGTTTTCTTCAAACAAAATCTACAACTTTTTTCGGATTAGTTCAATTTACTTTGGATTGATTCGGATACAGATGCCGGAATGATTCGAATTGTTTCGGAATGAATTCGTGTCCGATACTTTCGCTAGGGTATTTATCAATACGACTTTTTTCGGCAGAAAGAAACTTATTAGAGTTAAAGCTCTTTAAAAATAAATTAAGAAAAACAAGTGTAAAAAAGGTTACCCAAGAAGCATAATAAAAAAAGAATCTATTTTTTCGTTTTAATCGTCAAAAATGACATTACGTTATGAAAATTCCGAGACAGGTAATGAGCATATGTTCGTTAAAGCCGAAGGAGCTTTAACAACAGAGAATTCACAAGTAGCAAATTTCAGTTGACGAGGATTTGACGTTCAATTTTAAAAGTCATATGCAATAATAATAGGGTTTTCCAAGCGCGTATCGCGCGTAGGGAATGTGCACACTCCACGGGAAGATTTTTTCTTTAATTGCTATGAATCTTATAAAAATAATTATACGCGAATGTAATAATTATAATTATGCTATTGAAAAATGTATGAAAAATATAATTATCTCAGAAGGATAATCTTCAAGTATATAATGTCGTTATCTCACATATATGTGAGATAACCACTACTTATGTATATATTTGTACTCTGATGACGCAAATGGAATATTCCTCAGTAACAGTTCTTACACAAATAATTCACTAAAGGTTTAATCAGTTTTTTCTTTGCTTTGTGAAAATGAGGACGGTCTTTACCTTCGTTTTCGCTTTGGCGATCATCCTTGATTCTATTGGTAAATATAATAGTATTATATGTATGTCTATAAATTTTATTGAATTTTATGTAACACATGATTACATACGGCCATTAATCATCAGACCTGTGGAGCAAACCTCAAGTCCCACTTTCCTGCTTATAGTCACGTATTGGCGATTTGAATATATATCCACGTCATCAATTATGAGGTCATAAATATATAATAACTGTACTATTATAAATAATAATGGTGCATAGTTAGTAATTATACCACTAATAAGATGAAAATGGCTTAGGACGTATTAAATACTTTTTGTAAAAACAGCATGAATAGAGTTCGTAGACAATCTTATAAAGAACATGGGGGGGGGGTAAAGGTTTCAGAGTGAAAAAACACTCTTTTTCCGAATTTTTTTAAGATTATGGATTAAGCAAATCTATTAAAACTATCTTTACATTATTAAGTATACTTTAAGGTATATTTTGTAATTTTTTCATTTGAAAATGTTTAAAAACATGCCGGTGACAGAAATTTTCCGAGAACGTCTTGAAAAAAAAAACGGTTTGCGGTGTTCACTGCATCTCAGTCAAAAATTATTTGAAATCAAAAACCATTTAAATTCAGTCAAAGTATCATCAAATCCTCCCCCCAACGGTCTCTGATTATTTTTTTTGCATTTAAAAATTTTTGGTGGTCATTTAAAGTGTAATCTGCTATTTTTCACGAAAAATTATACCATTTTGGGTGTGGAAAACACCTTTAATATAAAAAAAAAAAATTTCTAACCGTTAGGGGAGGTATTTTATATGCAGAAAATGTGTACCAAGTTTAAAATAAATCGGTAAAGTAGCTTTCAAATGGCAGTGAACACGGACTTTCAAAAAGTAGTTTTGAGAAAAACGCGTTTAAAGTTACAGAAGATAAAAAAGTGAAGAAAACAATTTTTTTCAACTTACATTGAATCATCGATTCCAGCTCCATAGAGTACATTCCCTAATGCAGCTTCGATGTCTTCAAAAACTTCAAAAACTTCAAAACTGTATAACTGCTCGGCAGCTTCCGGGAAGGCAGTGCAGCCTTCCGGGAAGCCCGCAACTGTCAGAGCTGTAGTGTTAGAGGACAAGAGACTAACTAGACAATAACTTTAAAAGTTTTGCTCAGATCGACTTAAAATTTGAAGAATATATTCTTGAAATGTTTAACAACAAGACAAGACAAAAAAAATCGATTTTTTGAAAGTGAAAACCTTTACCCCCCCTTCCCTTAAGAAAATATTGTTAAAAAAGAAAAATTTTAATTGTATGTTTAGTTTAATTGTACGAAGCACATTGGAAATATAGAAAATTAAAACTTAGATCAAAACGACTCAAAATACAGGGAAAAATCCCAAGAAAGGAAATTATATCTTTTGAAAAGTCCGGCAGAATTTTATGAATGCATTCTTTAATGTATCGAAATCGTAATTTATCGTATAATTCATCGAAAATACTGAGGAAAAACAGAAAATTCAAATTTCGAATCGAATCTAAAAAGAAACCACGAAAGGTCCTAAAAAAATATTTTATCGATTTTTTTATTGAACTGGTTATTTTAGTTTAGTTTTATGAAAATATAGTTAGAAAAGAAAAATTTTAATTTCGAATCTAACGATTCAAAATTCAGGGACATGTCTAAAAAAATTATAAATTTTAAAAAGTCCTGAAAAATTGTATTATAACCATTTTTTTTAGGAATTGTTAAATTATTTTTATCACACGAAACACATTGGAAAAACAGAACATTCAAATGATACTTTATGAAAAGTTCTCAAAAAATTAATTTTAGCAATTCTTTTATAGGAATTCTGCATTTAGTTTGATTTGACGAAACACATTAGAAAAATATAAAATTAAAGTTTCGATCGAAGCGATTCAAAATACAGGAAAAAATCTCAAAAATGGAAATTATAACTTTTGAAAAGTCCTACAAATTTTTTAAAACCATTTTTGTATAGAGTTTGACAATTAAGTTTAATTTGACGAAGATAGAGTGGAAAAATATAAATAACAAATTTCCATACAGACCATTCCATACACATGGAAAAATCTCAAAAAGGAATTAAAACTTTTAAAAAAATTAAAAAAATTGAAAGAAATTTTTGTTTCAAGAACTTATACGTATTTTAATTTTGTTCTTTGGTTTGCCAAAAACGCAAACTTTTGCTTGTGAACCTAAGTAAATTGTGAGCTAGGTGTGAAACTTTATTCATGTTGCACTTGATACTTCTAGCGCTTCTTGTCTTATTTCGTAACCAGCAGGAAAATGAGAAAAAAGTGTAAAATGAAGAAAATGGCGGCATTGTATTAAGAAATTAAAACTTTATTTAAAGAAAAACGACCGATTATATTGTTTGCCAAGTTTTACATCCTCATCCTAATGGGAAGGTACTGATTGAGTTTATGTCCATTTTAAATATTTTGGTTTTCATCAAATGTCCGAGTTTTGAGCACCCCCCCCCCCACCCTATAAGAAAAAACGATTTTTATGTAGGTTTCTGTCCGTCTGTAGTCTGTAGTATCGTTTAGGTTAGCGTTTCCAAAAGTGCTAACCCAGAGATGGTGGCTACCTGGTGGTAGGGGAATGCCACCCCGGACCGTGTAGCTCGGTAGGTTGCGAGGCATACTCCCCGCTACGAGCATGCAACGACTTTTGTTTACCTAACATGAATAACCCTTTCATTGTTACAAGATTGAGACCTGTTACAATAAATTAAGTTGTAAAGGTATGACATAACTAAATTTAAATTAGCTGAATGAATTTCGTGATATAATTGAACCGCTGACGATAAAAAGGGGATACCCGCGAAACGCCGTCGTTTTAGTTAGCCCCTGGCTCATATTTTTCTCATATTGAATTTTAATTTTTCAATAACATATCCCATTAGGAAATTTCATTGCGGAAAATTTTTAGTTCTATAAATAAATGTGATAACTTTATTAGTTTTCGAAATATACAAGAGAATGTTACTTTTTTCTGCTATCGCAAAATACCAGTTTTTTGGATTTAACTCGCCATGAGTTTTACATCAATAGGAATTTTGCAATAAAAATTTCAGAAAATATGCACCATCATATAACCAAACTAACGGTATTTATAGAATTTTAATTACTAATTACTAAAAATTTACAACGATTTTTATTCTTCACATGGCGTAAATTAGATATTAAAAGTTTAAAACGCTTCGGGAGTCGAACGAATTTTCAGAACATTAAATCAATTTTTCCGTCGTGGAACAAATGTAAAACAAAAGCTTTAATAATTTGAAAGTTTTTCGGTTTGCGGATTTTACGCTTGAAACTTTTTTCAAAATCCTGCAAAAATCTTCACATTTCGTAATCACAGTAAACGGAGGGGAACAAGCGTTTTGAATCAATTCCATACATTCATCCGGCGTTTCAATGCGTTCTAATTTTTTTTGTTTCTGCGAATATGTGCCAAAATTCGTATCACATTGGCAATAGGAGTGTCCACAAACTGGAGAGATATACTTAATTTCAATTTGCATATTAATAGGCAATAGTAGCAAAAAATTAAATAGAGTATAATTTTTATTTTGTCTGGGGCATCTATGTGAAAATAAAGTTATGGAGCTGAATTTGGCTTTATCATACTCCTTCATTATTGCGTACTGAATAAAATTTCATACAGTGTTTGCTCCTTTTTTTATAATCCCTTCAAAAAGATGAAACATGTAGCTTGTGCCCGTTTTGTGTATGTGCACATTAAATAAAAAAGCCCCACTAACCGTTTGTAAAATTGTTCGGATATCGGTCATTTAGGTAAGGGTAAGTTCTGTGCAAAGTCTAATTCGCAACATAGACTATTATTTTCAGAAAGTATTTGCTTTTTCAATGATAAATAACTTTGAGTACTTTCTTTGTGTTTAATTAAGTCTTCACTTGTCACTTCTTCTGTCTCACTTGTATAGTAGCAAGTATTATATACATCAGTTCGAGAAGATTTTAAAGTTAAGCTGACATTATGGTTAAAACATTTAAAATAGATGGTTGTATTTATTGTCATTTATGCCCAGTTTTTTCTGAGTAATATTTTTCGAATAGATTGTACAAAGTTTTGAGATCCAACGATGGGTTTTTAAAATATTTATGCTTCGTAGATTGACTTTTATAATAAGAAGTGGGATGTGGAATTGATTCGCAATTCTCTTCAATCATTTTTTTATATCTTCCGATAATTTAGCATGGTTTTCACATCGTCCACCTGCTAAATTTTTCAAAGGCTGCTTATTTGAAATCTTTTTTTGAACAGCTTCTATTCTCTTTTTACCTAAACAAAAAAAACCGAGCAAAAATTTTTTACAAATTGGAATGTTTTCTTCGTCAGCAGGAAATAAGTAAATCCAGTTAATTAATCGATGTTTTGTTCCCGCTTTCGTTTCAACGGGATCTCTATATTTTAACAATCCGCGAAGTATCAAATTTTGCTGATAGCTTCAGTAACTTTGAAAATTCTCTCTGGGATTTCTTTTTGTTTCACACCGTCCCTTATAGTTTTAGACTTAGTAATATATTCCTTTCCCTTCTATTGTGCACTATTGTACACTTTCTGATTAAAAGAAACGTCTACTCATTGAATTCCCTACATTAATTTCGTAATAATTTTATACTTAACACTTTTTGCATTTTCAATAGTAGAATTCAATGTGAAAAATGATATTAGGCTATTTAAACTAATTTTAAAATAGAAGATTTTTTAGAAAAAAGCTATTAAGATATCAAATAAAAAACAATAATAGGATATTAAAATTAGCAGAAAAGTTAATTTTTAGTTTTCTCTAATACTTTGAAGTAGTACCTTATTTCGGGAACATTTTTTCCTATGCTTGAACCAATATTCGTCACACTTATTTCTTTTCCTGCTTCGACTTTTATTCAGGTTCTTTTTATTTTAAGCAAACTTAAACTATCCTTAACAGAATATTATATGCTAACACTATTCTACAATATTGCTTCTGTGCATTATATTCGTTAGAAGAAAATCAAAATAAATATATGTTTTTTTTGTTTTGGTGGCCGGCTTGACCGTCCAATCGTCCGCTGTTATACAGACGTTGATATTTCAGGACGGGCTAGCACGCGTACGGGAGAGCGCAAGTAGAAGGATTGCAGAGAGACGTGGCGTTGGCAAAGAAGGAAAACGATGATAAAATGAAGCAGATGGACGAAGAGATTAGGAAGTGAAAGGAAAGGTGGAACAAAACGCTTGAAAAGGTGGAGGGCAGGTCGGAAATGGAATTAGTTGACAGCGGGGAGGGCGAGAAGCAAGGTATTTGGGAGATGGTGGAGCACATGATATAAGAGAAAGTGGAAGAGCGTAGGAATGAAAAGGAGGAGAGAGCGGATAGGGAAAAGATAAGGAAAATGGAATTCAGGATGGAGAGAAGAGAAAAGGCAGATAAGAGAAATAATATTTTAATAAGAGGATTGAAGTTAAAGAGTGAGGAAGAAAGGAAGGGGGTGGAAGCGCTGTTGCAGGGAATAGGATTAGTTAAAGGCAAGATAGGGAAAGTTAGGATGGACGGGAGAAAGGAGAATGAAAAGGCGGTTCTGGAATTGGAGAGCTGGGACGAAAAATTGGCAGTAATGCGTAACAAAAATAGCTTAAAGCACGAGAAGGTTTTCATCGATCAAGACTTGTCGGGGAAGGAAAGGAATGTGCAAAGAGTGCTAAACCACAGGGCTAGGAAGAGGAGGAGTGAAGGGAGAGCGGTAAAAGGCAGGGTATCGGAAAATAAAAATAGAGGAGGAAATGCGGGTATGGGATGAGGAGAAGGGGGTTTTGAAGGAAGTTGCGCGGAAATTTGTTTCATGGGAAGTAGGGGGTGGGAGTGAAGCAGGGCTGAGGATTGCTAAAGGTGCTGTATTGAAACGTAGCAAGGGGGAAGAAGAAAGATGAGGATTTCTGGAGATATATTCAGGAATTTGATGTGGTGTTACTGATAGAGACGTGAGTAGAGAGAAAGGAATGGGATAGTGTGGAGCCAAAGTTGCGAAGGGGGTATAGTTGGAGTCTATAGGAGGCGGTCCGAATGCAAATGAGGGCAGTAAAGATAGGAGGGGTAACATACAAGTTTGGGACTGTGTACAATAAGGATGGGATGGAAAGGGTTAATAAAAGTGTGGGAGATGTATGAGGAGAGAGATATGAGGGTATCGTGGTACTGGGGGAGGGGGCTTTAATTCGAGAATTGGGGGGGAGGGGGCCTGTACCGTAAAGGAAAGAGCTCCGAAAGGAAATCGAAGGATAAGTTAATCAATAAAGAGGGGTAGATTCTAAGGGACTGGATGGAGGACAGAGGATGGGGTGTGGCGAAAGGTATGGTAACAGGGGACGAAGAGGGAGAATACACGTATGTGAGTAATATGGGGGTATCCGAGATAGACTATGTGATAGTGAATATGCAAGGGTGGGAGGAGATAGAGAAATTCGCAGGGGAAGAGGAATATGCAAGGGTTGGAGGAGATAGAGAAATTCGCAGGGGAAGAGAAGGTGGAATCGGACCATTAGCCGTTAATTTTGTGGATAAAGGGGAAGGTTGGCGGAAGGCAGGGTGGGGAAGAAGGGTTGTTAGGGGAGACGGTGTCATGGACGAGAAGAGCAACAGAGAAGTATCAGGAGCAGTTGGGAAATAAAAGCTTTAAGAGGGAGTCGGTGGAAGAGATATGGGAGAATTTAAAAGGTGTGTGCAAAAGAAGGTATTTAGGAAGAAGAAGAAGAAAGGAATGGTGAAGACGTGGTGGGATATGGAATGAAGAGAAAGGTGAAACGGAAGAATAAGAAGTGGAAGAAAGGAATTGCGAAAAGGGTGGTGTACGTAGAAATGAGGAAGGAGTTTAGTATAACGTGTAAGAAGAAAGAGCAGGAAAAGGAAAGAGAGCTGTAAGAGGAGTTGAGAAATGTTAAGAGAGAAGGGGTCGTGTGGAAGGTAATTAATAGGTTTAGAAAACGTAGGGTGGGGATAAATGAGAAGATAGGAACTGACGAATGGAGGGTATTTTTTAAAGATTCATTTCATTTTGAATGACTAGAAGGTACAGAAGCAGATAAGGAAGTTAAAAAGGTCTAAGGCAGCAGGGCTGCACGTTGTAGAGAACAAAGCATGGCTGTTTGGCACACAGAGGTAAGGGAGAGGCTGAAGGGTAAGTGAGAAAAGCATGGCGGCGGGAGGGATTCTCAAGAGGGTGGAGGAAGGTGGTGATCGTACCACTTTATAAAAAAGGGGATAGGCAAAAGCAGGAAGATGACAGAGGAATTACGCTAATAAATACGGCGTACAAAATATACGCGATGGTGCTGGCAGATAATCTGCGGAAGGATGTTGAGGGGAAATGCATATTGCAGGAGACGCAGGCGGGATTTAGGGAGGGAAGGAGTACCATTAAAAATATTTTATGATAGAGAACTCGTCAAAAAGGGTGCAAAGTGTATGCGCTTTTTGTAGATCTTAAAGTCGCGTTCCCTTCGGTGGATAGGGGGAGGTTGTGGGAGGAAGAGCGGGGAGTGGAGAGAGACCTCATTGAGAGAATGAGGGAGTTATATAAGGAAACGAAGTATAGGGTGAGAGAAGGGGAGGGAACCTTTGAAGGTCTTTGGATGGATACGGGGTTGAGGCAGAGGTGCCCGCTTAGCACAACGCTGTTTGTAATTTTAATCGCAGATATGGAAAGTAATCTAGAGGCCGGAGTGGTAAGAGGAGTTAGGGTAGGAGGGTTAAGGATATGGTCACTCGCAGGCTGAAAAATAAATGTTTATCTATGAAGAAAATTGTAATAAAGAAGCTTGAATTATCTATTCCACTTGCTGCATCCTTTATATTCTTTATGATTTTGCGTTAGGGGCCGTACACAAATTACTAAACGCTAAAGTGAGGGAGAAGGAAATATGATTCCCGTGCATCTGAGAGAGACAGAAGCATACGACATGTGTTACGTAATCTATGTACGGCTTATTATGGACTACCGTTTTCGAGAAAAATTGATTTTTCTGTGAAAAACAGATAAATTCACGGTCTCTCGACCGTCATAGGTGGTTACATTCTGTGAAGGAATCCATATGATGAACCGGAAAAAGTCTCGTGTACCCTGAGAACACGGAGCGACCCAAGGACGACCGCCTTCTGCATTTTCTCCGCAAGTGTTTTAGCATATTGTTCACATGCAGGGATGATTTTGAGACTCAAAACCAGTGAAAGCTTGGCATCTCTAAGAGCCCTGATGATAAGGGCGATTAATTTAACAGAATATTCCGGGTACAATCGTTCCAACTCCCTTAAAAGTTTTCTATACCTCTCTTTTTTCATTCTCCTTGACTATGATGTTTTTGTCAGCTGGTCCCGAAAATTCAATAAGGAACATGGTTCGCTTCTCGAAGTCAAGGAGAACTATGTCAGGCCACGTGTGTGCAACAGAATCAAATGTCGAGAATATAAAGTTTCAGTATATGCGGCACTTCTCATTCTCGACAATTGACTCTATTTCCCTAGAAGCTTTTAGCGGAGCGATATTAAGGTTAATGCCGTAAGAGTGACAGAGATGGTAATAAAGCACTCTTAGTGCCGCATTGTGATACGCGGGATGTGCATGGCAAGCCCTGCAGCTATCATCGGGAATTTCTTGGCTCAAAATGTGGCGACGGTATGTTAAGGTGGAAATGACACCATCTGGACATGCCAAAATGAAATCCTCCGTGCCCGACTTTAATCCGCGTGATTTAAGGAAAGCAAAAGTAAGCGCACACGACCTTGACTAATTCTAAACATTTCTGTGAAAGATGCTGTGCATCCTCTTATCGAGGAGTGAGTACTCGAGATAGATAAGATTTGATGCATTCTGCTCAATCCTGATACTGAATTATCTGTTCCACTTGTACCCAAAATAATGCAGTTGTGAAGACATTCAAGATTCAATATTACGCGAACACCTTGACGGCTTGACGACCTTGAGTATCCTTTATAAATGTCACATCCTGAATGCGGCTCTGTGGCACGCCAGGTACGTATAAGTCTCTCCAGCGCAAAGGTGTCGTACAGCGCTTCTATCGACAAGCTCAGGGTCGTCAGTGATGCCCTTAAGTTTTCTTCGCTTCAAATAAACCTTAGTACATTTATCTAAGCCAAACTACATTCCTATTTCCTTAGTGTATCGTTCGACAATCCCTAGATCTATATGTAGCTGCTCTTTATTTTTAGCATAAATCTTTAGAACATACATGTAAAATACATGGGTGACTTTGTGCTTTCGAGGCAAAAGAGGAGTTGGCTCATGGAGTCGCCTTGAAAGACACCTCTTTGGAAAGTGACCTTGTTACTTGTCACACGAGTTTTTCTAGATGAGATAGTAAATCTGGTTTTCCAAAGTGGCATCAATCTCTCTATGCACCTCACAATTTGCGGATGGACCTTGAAGCTTTCCAAAAGACAGAAGATAAGTTTATGGGAGGTTGAATCAACAGCTTTCCCTTAATCAATCCAGGCCATGGATAGGTCACGCTGGTAGGATGGTACGTCTTTACAGACACATCTTACGATAAGAAGGTTCTCCCGACATCCTGCTAAGCCTTTCTTTGAGCCGCGTTGTTCATACATTTCTTGCCACACAGGTCTGCTTGCCCGAACAATCCTATCATTTAGAATAGCTGTGAGTATCTTATACAGTGTGTGTGATTGGCTTGTAATTCGTTGGGTCAGCTAAGTTTCCCTTTATCGGCAGGAGTACTGTGCGCCCTTCCACAAATCTCTCTCGAATTGGCTCTTCTGACTTTAGATATGAGGTGAAAATACGAGCCAGATGGTGGTAGGTTGAAGGAAACTTCTTCCACCAGATGGTCTTGATACCATCTGGTCCTGTAGCGGAATAGTTCTTCATACCTCTTAATACTTGTATCACCTCCTCGGTAGTGATGGTTGGGCATTCTTCCTCAGGTGTTGTTTTGAGGGCATCACACGGCTCCTTGAAGCTATTTATGTTCTCTGAGTCTATGTCAAATCTTTTTTGCAGTTCTTAGACTTCTCTCTAAAACACTTCGACCTCCCCTGGTTTGGGCGGGTAGTCGACAGCAACTGGAGGGTCTTTGAAGAGTCAAGGCGGGTCAGAGAGAAACCTTTGGTTTTCTCTACCCTCTTTACTCTTCCCTCTAAACTTCCCTTAGCGTTATATAGTATTCGTATTCTGTGAACAATATGCTGCCTGATGGTTAGCAGCTTTAAATTGTTAAATTTGTGATAACGGATACGGAGTTCGCGGTGGTCCCGAAGGAATTAACCCTCAAGCGGAGGTGTGAAAACCGTGACGAAAGCTGAATGGCACCTGGGTGAGGTTTCTAGAACGGTGACTCTGAGATACCAGGCGACCCCTCTGAGTACGCAGCGGAGCTCTACAAGGATGGACGAACCCTTTTCCCTAGCTTCTCGTGGAAACAACAATGTTAACAGCAAATATAGGTGTAGTAAGTTCTGGGGGAGCCAATGAAGATGGAATCAATGCAGTGGACCGGCGGAATCTTGGGGCTTTTAGGTGGATGGATCGACAAAATCACGACTTGCTAGAATGCTGCAATGCGAGTGTAACCCCTGAACGATTGAATTACATGGCACGACATGCTCTGTGGTGCGAGAAACACCCAGAGCATAGCTCTCGGTCAACTTTTGCGAAACCATGCAGAAGTACTCCAAAAAAGGGGCTATGCAAGGGGAGCACCTACTCTACAAGAGCGAGAACACGCCAGTAGCAGAGAAAGAGAGGGGAAAAGACCAACCATGGGCAGGCATCTGATAGAGGACGAGCCTTGATTTATGACCCGGAGAAAGATTCTGTCTGAAATGGATGAAGTACTTCGTGGACAATTTTCCGAAGAATCCGACCTCTGGACTATCAATTGTTGTGTGTATAATGCAGCGAGAGCATTGGCTGATGCGAATCGTAAAACAAAACCAACGGTTGATCATGAGACCAAAAGACGAATGCATCAACTCGCCATAAACATAGGCTGGGCAAGACAGTTCTTGTCCCGCATTCAGTTTGTGATTCACTATATAACATCTGGTAGGAATTTTACCGCCAAGGCAGCATATTGTCTAGAGAATACGCATACTACCTGACGCTAAGAGAAGTCAAGAGCGGAGAGAGAGGTGGGTCAGAGAAAACCAACAGCTTCTCTCTGACCCATCTCGACTCAGTTGCTGTCGACCACCCGCCCAAACCAGGGAAGGTCAAAGTATTTTGGAGAGAAGTCTATGAAGTGCAACATAGACTTGCTGAAGACTCAAAGAACATAAACAGCTTCAAGGAGCTGTGTCATGCCCTCATTATAAAGTATTGTGAGGTATGAAAAACTATTCCACTCCAGAACCAGATGGTATCAAGACCATCTGGTGGAAGAAGTTTTCTTCAACCCACCACCATCTGGCCCGTATTATCACCTCATATTTGAAGTCGGAAGAGCCAATTCCGGAATAGTTGGTGGAATGGCGACTTAGTTGACCCAAAGAATTACAGGTCAATCACTTGTCTGAATAAACTGTGTAAGATATTCACAGCTACACTAAATGATAGGATTGTTCGGGAAATTGGACCTGTGTGGCAAGAAATGTATGAAAAGCGCGACTCAAAGAAAGGCGTAGCAGGATGTCGAGAGAACCTGCTTATCGATAAATGCATCTGCAAAAATGCAGCATCCTACCAGCGTGAACTATCGATGGCCTGGATTGATTACCGGAAAGCTTTCGATTCGGCCGCCCATAAACTTATCAGCTGTCTTTTGGAAAGCTTAAAGGTCCATCCGCAAATTGTGAGGTGCATAGAAAGATTGATGCCACTTTGGAAAACCAGATTTACCATCTCATCTGGAAATAATCGTGTGAAAACTAACAATCTCGAAAGCTGGAGGGACTTATACGTACCTGGGTGTGCCACAGAGCCGCATTCAGGATTTGACATCTATAAAGGATACTCCCTGAAGCAGATATAAACGGCTCATCCGGCAGATTTGGTCTTGCGAACTGTCGGCGAGGAACAAAGTATCTGCAACGAAC
>JAAAKG020136706.1:0-13115 GCA_010014905.2 Druon quercuslanigerum
CAATTTTTAATATTTTATTAATATAAGAATCTAATAAAAAGATTTCTTTCATGAAAATTGAGGTAACATTCACAACTGAATTAAAAGAAATCATACGATATTTATAAGCAAAACCTATAGATTGGAAAAGAATCCCTTATTTAGTGTCTCTCTTGAAAAATTTTTATGTTGAGATTGGAAAATAATCAATTTTTGCAAGAATAATTTTTTGCAAAAGAGCATGAAAAAGATTCAATCATTAAAAGCCTGAAACCTGAAAAGAAAATATTTCAATACAGATTATCTAAAATATGATTAATTCCTACATAGTCTACATCTTTAGTGAGAAAATAATTGTTTAATAAAAATGGTTCATTTTTAATGAAAAATTACACTAAAATAATCTTTAAGAGTCAAATGTAAGAGAGATTTAAATTTTTTTCAGCATTTATATCTAATTTTCTTTATTTTAGTTCTTTCTTGGCTGAAATGTCCCATCAGTTGATGATAATTAAAATCTTCTTAGCTAGTGCACTTGCATCATAATAAATTTGTAATAAATTTATCCTTTTGATCATAAACTATCTCTAGTTTATTCATATACTCAGCATTATCCTCTCTGTATTTACACTCATATGTTACGTGCAGAAATTTTTTATATCCCATATTAGCAGCAGACGGTAAATTTTTCCTTAGTGACTGCAGCTATTCCTATGAATATTAATATTTGGGGAAATGATCCCAATTGGCTGCAGTTCCCTGGGAAACGATAATAGTGCACACATATACATACATATATACATATATACATTTTAATTTAATATATATACATATGCATGTATGTATGTATGTATGTACGTATGTGTATGTATGTATATATATGTTTGTGTATGGCCCTAATATCTCTATCACGTAGGTGCTTTTCTTAATGAAAGCATGACACATAGGATATTATCGCACCCCATGAATGAGGCGTAATAAGTAGACGCTTAGCCATAGTGATTCCTAATATTCCTGTTTCGAAGCATATGAGCTGGGGGCAACAGAAATGTCATAAATTGAGAGAAATGTTTGAAAGAAGGGTGCGTAAATACCATTGACCAGTGAATTAACTAGTTTGCTAAGTTTGCTTCGAGTAAATGAACCCTATTTTTCCTTACCTCTGATATTATTCATAATTTTAGGGATTTAGGCTTCTAGGCCTAATCATTAGTTAAATCATGGAGTTAAAATTTGAACTGTTGTGTTGAAAAATCCTCTTTTTGGGTTTTTAAATTCAACAAATTTGTAGAAAAATAAATTATTCAGCTCAGCAATTAACTTTTTCGTCGATAATTTATATTTTTTGTTGAAAATTCAAATTTTTCGGTAGAAAATACAACTATATGCTTGAGAATTGAACTATCAGAGAGAAATAATTCTTTATGTTAAAAATCATATTAGCGTGTTGAAAATACAAATATTTTGAAAAAAAGTAGTTTCACTTCCCTCTAAGTATTCGAATTTGCAACCAACAATTATTAATTATTAAAATTATTAATTAAACATTCATAATTATTAACTACAAAGTATTATATTTTTTAAATCTAAATTCTCCAAAATTCTTAGCCCCAGTTTAATTATAGGAGTAATATTTTTATATTTGTTTTCACTAAAAAAAATATCCTTTGTTTCAGAGAAAAATATTTATTGTCACTAAGTAAAGAAAGCGTTTTTTATGCCAATGAAATTAAAAAAAAATTCATTACAGTTGTAACATAAAATAAACTATTGAAAAAATATATTTCATTATTTTAAACAAAAAAATATTATACAAACATTGTTTTTTTGTCTAAAATTGACATTGTTAATAAAAATTTATTAGATTTTGAAGAAGACGCTATTTTTTAACAAAAATTCGATAGTGTATTTGTATATATATTTTTTAACAAACTAACAACCAGGCTAACAAAATAGTTACATTTTTCACCAAATAGTAGAATTTTGGACCAAAGTTACAAATTCTAGGCCAAAATAATAAGAGGACACATTAAAATTTTTTTATATTAACTCTCGGCCATATAAAATTAATTCTTAAACCAAAAGGAAGATTTTTTAGAAACTTTTTTATTTTGAACTAAATAGTATAATTGTCCATTTGGTTTACGAATTAATTTTATATGGTCGAGAGTTAATTTAAACAAATTAAAAAGTGTCACTTTAGTCCAAAATTCTACTATTTGGTTAAAAGTTCTACTATTTGGGTGAAACTTTAATTATTTTCTTAAAAATTTAACTAATTTGTTACAAATTCATATTTTTTGGTTGAAAGTTACTGTTTTAGAGTCTACTATTACATTTTGGACTGAAATTAATCTCTTTTGGTAAAAAATGTAACTATTTTGTTAATTTTTTCTTTAAAATATCAATTTTAGATAAAAAAAAACAATGTTTGTGTAATGTTTTTTTGTTTAAAATAATGGCATATATTTTTTTTTAACTTAGTATTATGTTACAGCTGTAATGACTTTTTTTAAATTTTGAAATATCATTTTATTCATTTAGTCAAAAATAACGTATAAATGAAAAAAATCATTTGAAACTCAAAAAAAATTTTCATTGGCATAAAAAGCGCTTTCTTTGAGTAAGAGATAGTAAATGTTTTTCTTTGAAACAAAGGATATTTCTTTAGCGCAAACAAGTATAAAAATATTACTCCTATAATTAAACTGGGGCAAAGCTTTTGCCTTTCGGAATGAGATATTTTGTATAATTGATTTAGTTAAAAAATATAAAGCTTTGCAGCTAATAATTGTGAATTAAATTGAATTAAAAATTATTAAATTATAATTTTTTTAAAACATTTTGTATATCTTTAAAAAAATGTACAAATGGGTCTAGATTTTTTTTAAGTCTCCTAGGCGATCGAAGTCTATAAATGCTCATGTTACGAATATTAATAACAATTCGAAAATAAAAATGAAATGTACGCTATAAACTAGAGAGTATTTTAGTCTGCTTCCCGACTGAGCCGGGAAAATAAATAACTGTAAAATGTGGCTCGTATTTTGCAGGTCTTGCGAGAGGAGGATCAATTCCGGGAAGACGAAGGGGGTTGAAAAGGGGTGCAACCTAAGGCCTCCGTCATAAATCCAGGAGCTCTACCTTCTACACATTGGCTGCTCTGAGTTTGACTTTAGAATGTCTCGCAACCAACCATCTAAAACAAGAATGTTGCAACAAAATCAAAATTTATGGATTCTCTCTCAGGCCTATTCAGTGAGGAGAATTTGGAGGAATTTTCGCCGAAACGATTTAAATCGTAGATTTGAGCTTTCCACTCTCCACTCTTCAGGTCCTATTTTACTTTACGAGAGTAAACACCATCCGAGATTTTTCGAGTAAATTTCTCCTGGATGGTTAGGCCTGCTCTATGCCAAACCAATCCTGTCCAGACAGACGAAATTCCAGGCATTTTTCAAAAACTAATCGAATCCTAGATTTGTGTTTTCCACTCTGCACTCTCCACTCTCCACGCCCTGTTCTAGTTTAAAAGAGTAAAAATATTCTGAGATCTTTCAAGTAAATTTCTCCTGGATGGATAGGCATTTTCTATACTAAACCAATCCTGTCGAGAGAGACGAAATTATAGGAATTTCTGCAAAAACTACTTAAATCCTAGATTTGAGTTTTCCACTCTCCACTCTCTACTTTCCAATCAGCAACTCTCCACTTTTCACTCAGCAGCTCTCCACTTTCCACTCTGCGCTCTCCACTCTCAACTCTTTACTGTCCGGTTCAAGTCCTCGCTAAGGCAGATTTTTTTCGTTCCTACAAAAAAAATATATAAATTTCTCCTGGATGGTTAGGCCTGCTCTATATCAAACCAATCCTGTCCAGAGAGACGAAATTCCAGGAATTTGTGCAAAAACTATTCAAATCCTAGATTTGAATTTTCCACTCTCCACACCCTATTCTACTTTACGAGAGTAAACACCATTGGAGATCTTTCAAATAAATTTCTCCTGGATGGTTAGGCATGCTCTATATCAAACCAATCCTGTCCAGAGAGACGAAATTCCAGGAATTTGTGCAAAAACTATTTAAATCCTAGATTTGAATTTTCCACAATATTTAATATGAAAAAATGTAATTAATATCTTCGTCAAGAAAATAACATTTCTCTCCCGAAATTATAAAATAAAAAATAAGAAATATTCTCCAAATCCATAAAAAATCGCCAGAAGCCGATCTAGAATCGGGATCGGTCCATCTTGATCCGTTTGTCAAGGTCGCTGCGAGTGAAACGTTATTGTCTGTCCCCTTGGGGAAGCCCCTATCCGGATCTAATACATGACTCTCTCTATGAAGATTAATCGTTCGCGATCATAAAGCTATTGGTACGGCAGAAGCGATATGTACATACTTAGATATGCGTTCTTTCCCTTCATAAAAGATGAATCGTTTACAAAAAAAATATGGAGAGCAAAATTTATTTCTCTGTATGTAAAAATCCGTAACAGATGGGAAGTTCCCCCTGATCTCAATTTGTACCTTCATCAATAATTAGCATTATTGTACCTTTATTTTAGATCACTAATTTTATCTTTATTTTAAAAAATTCGAATTTTTATAATAATGGTAAGTGTACTCAAATACTGGAAATAAATTCCCTGACAATTCAGGTTTTTTGTAAATTCTGTTTTTTCAGTTTTTGGAAATATCTAAATGTGTAAAAATAGTACTGTTAATTTGAGATGTCAAAAAAATATTCCTGAATATATTATCACCATAGATTATTGAAATAAATAAATAATAGTAAAACAATAATTATTTACTTCTTTAATTCGTCGCTAAAGGCCATCAATTTAAATGATAATTGAAGCAAAATTTTATTTTATCCTTATATACTTAAATTCAGGGTATATTTAACATATTAATATTCTGAATGAAAAATATTTATATTTTTTTAAGTAAAATTAAATAATGGAATTTTTAACTAAAATGTTAAAATATTCAACTAAATTAGTCACATTTTCAATTTAAAAATTTAATTTTCAACTAATTTCTACGAAAAAGACGAATTTTTCATAAAATACATAAATTTTTAAATTAACTCTTGAATTTTCAATTAGAAAAAAAAAATTTTCAATGAAATAGTTCAATGTTTAAATCAATAGTTGAATTTTCGACTAAAAAAATAAATTTTTAACTAAAATGATGAACCTTCAACTGGAATAGATGACTTTTAAACCAAAATATGAATTTTCAACAAAAATGATCAATTTTTAATTCAACCGATGAATTTTCAATTAAAATTATTGAATATTCAATTGAATTAATTAAATTATTAATTACATATATTATTTACAACCATATAAAATTTTTAAACTATTAATGTTAAATTTTCAGTTAAAAAATTAATTGCTAACAAAAAAATACAAGATTTTAACAAAATAGGTACGTTTTTAAAGAATCTTTAACCAAAAAAATTATTTTTAACAAAGAAATTTAATTTTCAACCAAGAAGTTGAATTTTTCACCAAAAAGATGATTCTGCAAAAAAATACGAAGTTTAAACAAAATACATGAATTTTCAGTCTGGATTGTTAAATTTCCAACTAAAATAATAAACTTCCAAACATTTCTTTTTTTTAATAATAAATATCAATTTTCAAAAAAAGTGATGAATTATCAGTTAAAAAAGATACATTTTTAAATTAAATAATGGATTATTTAATTAGATTATTTAAACATTCAGTTTAGGGAATTAATTTTTTAAAACAAAAAAAATTTCATCTGGGATAGATGAATTTTAAACGAAAAGATGAATTTTCAACAAAAAAGATCATTTATTAACTCAACAGATGAATTTTTAACTAAAATTATTAAATATTTAACTGAATTAATTAAATGTATAATTACATATATTATTTTCAACCAAACACAATTTTTTAAACTGTGAATTAGAAATTTTCAGTTAAAAAATTAATTGCCAACAAAAAAACACTAGAAATTTTTAACAAAATAGGTACATTTTTTAAGAATCTTCAACCAAAAAATTATTTTTAACAAAGGAATTTAACTTACAACCAAGAAGTTGAATTTTTAATAAAAAATATTAATTTTCTGCAAAAAAATACGAAGTTCAAAAAAAAATATATGAATTTCCAGTCTAGATAGTAGAATTTTCAACTAAAATGATAAATTTCCAAACAAACAGTTATTTTTTTAATAAAAAATATCAATTTTCAACCAAAGTGATGAAATATCAACTAAAAAAGATAAATTTTAAATTTAAATAATGGATTATTCAATTAGATTATTTAAATTTTTAGTTTAGGGGATTAATTTTTCAAAAAAAAAAATTTCAACTGGTATTGATAAACTTTCAGTTAAAAATATTAATTTTAATTGAAAAAAGAAATTTGTTTAACAAAATACGTACGTTATTAACAGATGAATTTACAACTTAAATGATGAATCTTCAACTGGAATAGTTGAATTTTCGAGAAAAAAATATACATTTTCAGCCAACAAGAAAAAAAATCAATAAATACAGGAACTTTCAACTAATGAAAGAAAATTTTTAACCAAACAAAAGTTTGAAAGTTAACTTTTCAGTTAAAAAATTAATATTCAACCAGAGAGATGAATTTCAAACTTAAATGATGGTATATTCAACTGGATTGCCTAAATTATCAATTAAAAAATAAAACAAAAAAAGTTATTTCAACAAAATAAATTAATTTTTAACCAAAAAAATTAACTTTACACACAAAAATTTTATTTTAAATAAAAAATAGTTGAATTCAACCAATAAGGACTAGACTTTTGAATTTTAAAGCAAAAATAATAATTTTCAACCAAAAGGATTAATTTTCATAAAAATAGCTATATCCAACAATATAAAGCTACTTTTAGAAAAAAAAAATATTTTTATTTAATTTTATATTACAGTATAAAAGCCCCATTTAAAAACCCTCTTGCAAAAAATATCCTGACTTTAAGAAATATTTCCTGACATTAGTATTTATCGTTACACTTCATTATGAAATATTTCAGTAGTACAAGTGGATAAAGGCCAGACACAGAGTAGAAAGAGTAAAAATCTCAATAATAATATTTTGCTCTCTTTATTTTTAGTTGCTAATTCTAATTTATGATTTTTAATTCAAAATCTATAATAAATACAGTTAAATAATAAAATATTTAAGTAGTCTCAGTGAGGAAAGGCAAGACACCGAGTAGAGAGAGTATAGACAGTACAGGAACAAGTAGGTTGTTTTCGCGCGTGCCAAACCACTCTGTCGACTTTACACTGGTTTACATTGATAGGCCATCAAATGGGCACTTGGAATTCTCGAAAGCCCATTTCCACCAACTTCAAGCCCCTTTCACTGGTCTTCTCTTTTCCTTTCCACCCCACTTTTCTCTCCCTTTCTCTCTCTCTTTTTTCTCTCCCTAATAGCTTTTACCCCGCGTCGCGATTCCGACACGAACCATATGCTCTACTGTGTTGCGTCGTGCATTCGCAATATCTTGTATTATTTGCAAAATTTACTTTAATACAAATATGCCCTTAAAAAAACTTTATCCATACAATAATCTGTAATAAAAATAATAATAATAAAGCAGGAGATTTCTTCATATTGTTCCTCTTAAATATTTCCTGTTAGTGCCAAGACATTTGTTTTTATGAAAAAAACAAGATTTTTTCATCAAGACATTATGTTTTCACCAAGACATTATGTTTTCATCAAAATATTGCGTTTTTATCAAAATATTGTGTTTTCATCAAAATATTGTGTTCTCATCAAAATAGAGTGTTATCATTCAAACCATAATGTGTTCATCCAAAACATAATGCTTCCATACAAAATATAATGTGTTCATCCAAAATATAATGTTGTCATCCGCAACATTGTGTTTTTAGAGAAAAATTACGTTTTCACTCAAACATTTTATTTTGATTAAAAACTGTCTTTTTATCAAAAAATAAATGTGTTTCCATCAACACATTGTGTTTTTATAAAACCTTTGGTTTCTATTAAAATATATTCATTTCATCAAAACAATGTATTTCCATACAAAAAATTATATTTTTATCAAAACATAGTGTTTCCATCACACCGTTGTGCTTTCATCTACAATCCAATGTTTTTATCCGCAGCAAAATATTTTCATCCAAAACATAATGCTTTCGCCCTAAACATTATTTTTCGTATAAAAATTATTGTGTTTTGATCAAAACGTTCATGTTTTGTCATCAAAAAAATATATTTTTATCAAAACATTATGTTTTTATTCATTACGATGTGTTTTCATAAAAACATTTTGTTTTCATTGAAGCTGTTCATTTTCATTAAAACACTTTACTTTCGTTAAAAATTGACCTTTTTATTTAAACTTTTGATCTCTATTAAAACATTTTGTTTTCGTTAACATTTTTAGTTTTATTAAAAGATTTTGTTTTCATCAAAAACTTTTGTTTTCATCTAAAAATGATATTCTCAACAACACAGTATGTTTTCATCCAAAAAATTATATTTTTATCAAAACATAACGTTTCATCCATAACAATGTGTTTTCAATAAAAAATGATTTTTCATTAATACATTTCGTTTTCATTAAAACATGCATTCTTCATTTAAACACTTTGCTTTCATTAAAATATTTTTTTTTCATCGAAAAATTGTGTTTTCATCCACAACAAAATGTTTCCATAACAACATTATTTTTCATAAAACAATGATTGTATTTTGAACCAAAAAAATGTTTTCATCGGAAAATAATTTTTTATCCAGAATAATGTGTTTTCATCAGAACATTGCATTTTCAGCAAAACATTTTGTTTTTAGTAAAGTTGTTCGTTTTCATTAAAACATTTCACTTTCGTTAAAAATTTATATTTTTATTAAAACATTTGATCTCTATAAAAACATTTTATTTTCATTACATTTTTAGTTTTATTAAAAGATTTTGTTTTTGTCTAAAAATGATGTTCTCACCAAAACAGTATGTTTTCATCTAAACAATTATATTTTTATCAAAATATAACGTATCATCCATAACAATGTGTTTTTATCAAAACATTGTGTTTTCATTCAAACATTTTGTTTTCATAAAAAAATTGTGTTTTCATTCAAACATTTTGTTTTCATAAAAAAATTGTGTTTTCATTCAAACATTTTGTTTTCATCAAAACAGTGTGTTTCATACAAAAAATTATATTTTCATTAAAACATAATTTTTTATCAAGACATTGTGTTTTTGTTCAAACATTTTGTTTTCTTTAATACATTTCGTTTTCATTAAAAAATGTATACTTCATTTAAACACTTTGCTTTCATTAAAATATTTTGTTTTCATCGAAAAATTGTGTTTTTATCCACAACAAAATTTTTTCATAAAAACATTATTTTTCATAAAAAAAATGATTGTATTTTGATCCAAAAAAATGTTTCAATCAGAAAATAATTTTTTATCTATAAAAATGTGTTTTCATCAAAACGTTTTATTTTCATCAGAACATTTGTTTTTATTAAAGCTGTTCGTTTTCATTAAAACATTTCGCTTTAGTTAAAAATTTATGTTTTCATTAAAACATTTTATCTCTATTAAAACATTTTGTTTTTATTAACATTTTTAGTTTACTTTTTTTTGTTTTTCTCCAATACTTTTGTTCTTATCTAAAAATGATGTTCTCACCAACACAGTATGTTTTCATCTAAACAATTATATTTTTATCAAAACATAACGTTTCATCCATAATAATCTGTTTTCAATAAAAATATTTTTTTTTGCATTAATACCTTTCGTTTTCATCAAAACAGTGTGATTCACCCAAAAAAGTATATATTTTTTTTAAACATAATTTTTCATCCATATCAATCTGTTTTTATCAAAACATTGTATTTTCATTAAAACATTTTGCATTCATTAACACATTTTGTTTTCATTAAAAAATGTATTTTTCATTTGAACACTTTGCTTTCTTTAAAATATTATGTTTTTATCGAAAAATTGTGTTCTTATCCACAACAAAATGTTTTCATAAAAACATTATTTTTCATAAGAAAATGATTGTATTGTGATCCAAAAAAATGTTATTATCAGAAAATAATTTTTCATCCATAACAATGTGTTTTCAACAAAGAAATGTGTTTTTCATTAAAACATTTCGCTTTCGTTAAAATTTTATGTTTTCATTAAAACATTTAATCTCTATTAAAACATTTTGTAATAATTAACATTTTTACTTTTATTAAAAGATTTTTTTTTATCTAAAAATGATGTTCTCACCAAAACAGTATATTCTCATCCAAACAATTATATTTTTATCAAAAAATAAAGTTTCATCCACAACAATTTGTTTTTATCAAAACATTGTGTTTTCATTCAAACATTTTGTTTTCACTAATACATTTCGTTTTCATTAAAAAATGTTTTCTTCATTTAAACACTTTGCTTTCATTAAAATATTTTGTTTTCATCGAAAAATTGTGTTTTCATCAACAACATAATTTTTTCATAAAAACATTATTTTTCATGAAAAAATGATTGTATTTTGATCCAAAAAAATGTTTTCATCATAAAATAATTTTTAAATCATAACAATATGTTTTCAACAAAAAAAAATGTGTTTTTCATTAAAACATTTCGCTTTCGTTAAAATTTTATGTTTTCATTAAAACATTTGATCTCTATTAAAACATTTTCTAATCATTAACATTTTTACTTTCATTAAAAGATTTTGTTTTTATCTAGAAATGATGTTATCACCAACACAGTATATTCTCATCCAAACAATGATATTTTTATCAAAAAATAAAGTTTCATCTACAACAATTTGTTTTTATCAAAACATTGTATTTTCATTAAAACATTTTGTTTTCTTTAATACATTTCGTTTTCATTAAATAATGTTTTCTTCATTTAAACACTTTGCTTTCATTAAAATATTTTGTTTTCATCGAAAAATTGTGTTTTCATCAACAACATAATTTTTTCATAAAAACATTATTTTTCATAAGAAAATGATGGTATTGTGATCCAAAAAAATGATTTCATCAGAAAATAATTTTTCATCCATAACAATGTGTTTTCAACAAAAAAATGTGTTTTCATTAATACATTTCGTTTTCATCAAAACATTGTCTTTCATCCCAAAAATTATATTTTTACTAAAACATAATCTTTCATCCATATCAATGTGTTTTCATTAAAACATTTCGTTTTCATTAAAAAATATATTCTTCATTTAAACACTATACTTGTATAAAATATTTTTTTTTCATCGAAAAAATGTGTTTTCATCCACAACAAAATGTTTTCATAAAAAAATGATTGTATTTTGATTAAAAAAAATGTCTTCATCAGAAAATATTTTTTATCCAGAACAATGTGTTTTCATCAGAACATTGCATTTTCATCAAAACATTTTGTTTTCATTGAAATTTTTTTTTGCCTCAAGACATTTTGTTTTCTTTAAAACATTTCGTTATCATCAAAACCATTTTTTTCATCAGAACATAATTTATTGAGTCACAAATGACATAAAAGGAATTTCTTTTATGAACAAGGGGAAAAAGACGAGGAAAATAATACTTTTCAGATTTCTTCTAATTGAAGCCAAAAAATTTTGATCTCCATTTGCCTAAAGAAAACTTTTTATTTAAATTTTGTATAACGGATGTTCAAAAAAAAATTATCAACTTTTATAAATGTACGATGTTTTGGATTACTTCTTTTCCTATTTGAAGAATATAATAATTTGAATAGATTGGTTCAGAATCAACCATAAACTTTCTGTTGTCATTTCAATTATTCCAGATATTATTAGAATGATTTCAGGGTGGAACCCTCGTTAAATCTGATTTAAAATCAGAGTTGGTATATTATTTACAAAAGCAAGTAGGATGATGCTAACGAGGCGTTGATTAGGGTATTGGTGACGATAATCCAGTTAAGTGCTGCTTAATTAGTCAGGTGTGTTTAGTTAATCCCCGTATTTCATTAGGCCACAGACTCGGCAAAGGGCGTCAGTGATTCTCAAATTTCGATAAATAAATTTTTCCAAAATTTAAAACATAATAAAGCCTTAAATTATATGCAAAAATATCAATCTTGAAAGAGTTTTAACATTCCTTTTTCAAATACCGTCCTAGCTTAAATTGTATTCTCTGATAAAGGTTTTGCAGAAGAGAAAAAGCGGTGGGAAAATTTAGAGTATGAAATGAAAATAAGGAGCTGCTTTAAAAAATTGAATTTTCAATAAATTGGATAAGAAAATTGGATCTACATTCTTTATTTTATGGATGTTTTTAAAAGGAGGATGAGAACCCTTATTGTAACCCTGCTTTTGGCTCCCTCGAACTTAACTAGCCGCCAACTACGTTAAACACTGGTTTAAACTCCCCTGTCTCTTGTACGTCACCAGAAAAAAAAAGTTCAGAATTCACTCTCCCTCGAGAGCTAACCCTATGAGGTACTCTAGGGTAGATACAAAATCCAAAATTTCGAATTAAATGATATTTCCCTGATAATTATTTTCATTTTCTTTCGGGTTCAATTTTCAACCAAGGAAATGAATTTTCAACCAAGAAAAATAATTTTCTTAACAAAAAAATCTTAACAAAAAAACATGTAACATAAAATGAAATCATTAATTTTTATTTAAATTTTCAGTTTAAAACCATAAGTTTCAACAACAAAGAAAGAAACGAATTTTCAACAAAAAATGGATGTTTTAATTTTCAGATTAAAAATTAGCTTTTAAAGATAAAAAAAATATTTTTTAACTAAATAGTAAATATTTCAACTAACAAATTTTTAACAGAGTAGTTCAACTTTAACCAAGTAGATAAATTTGTAACAAATTCACGTATTTTCACCAAAAATGTAATAGTCACATTTTAAGTTTAAAAAAAAAAAATTTTCAGCGAAAAAAGTCGAGCTTTCAATCAAATATTTGGATTTTCAAGCAAATACTTCAATTTGGAATCAAAAAAGATAAATTAATATTTAAAAATGAAATATTAAATTTTTAATTAAATTTTTTTTCAATTTATAAAACACGAATTTTCAACAAAATAGTTAAATTTTTAACAAATTCATGCATTTTCTACCAAAAATGTAACAGTCACGTTTTTAGT
>JAAAKG020136707.1:0-13115 GCA_010014905.2 Druon quercuslanigerum
AAATAATAATTTTCAAGAAAAAAAAATTTCTCAACAAAATACATGATTTTTAACGAAATAGTTGAATTTTAAACAAAAAAAGAAAAATCGATTTTTTTTTATAGAAAATTACATTTTTATTTTTAATTTAATCTTCTTGCAGAAAAAATCTTACTTCTAGTTTAAAAATATTTGAAATATTTCGAAATAAGTCGAAAATTCACGAATTTGGTTAAAAAATCGATTTTTTTATAAAGTTATATTTTTCTTTATATTTTTATCTTCCTGTAAAAAATTATTTCCTTTATGGTTAAACATTCGTCGTATTTTAGTTTATTATTTATTATTTTAGTTGGAAATTCATCTTTTCTAGTTCAAAACTCAACAATTTATATTAGAAAAATGGTATTTTTTAAACTGAAAATTATATTTTTATTTTAAATTTAATCCTCTTGTAGAAAAATCTTTATTAACGGCTACAAATCCAGGTATTTTAGTTAAATATTTATCATTATATTTGAAAATTGAAATATATAGTTGAAAATTCACGAATCTTGTTCAAAAATCGATTTTTTTTTACAAAATTATATTTTTCTTTATATTTTTATCTTCCTGTATAAAAAATTTCTTTATGATTAAAAATTCGCTGTATTTCAATTTAATATTTATCATTTTAGTTGGAAATTCATATTTTCTAGTTCAAAATTAAACAATGTGGATAAGAAAATTGTCTTTTTAAATTGAAAATTCACGAATTAGGTTTAAAAAAACCGATTTTTTATAGAAAATTATCTTTTTCTTTTAAATTTAATCTTCTTGTATAAAAAAGCTTTCTTTTTTGTTAAAAGTTCAGGTATTTCGGTTAAATATTTATCACTTTATTTCAAAATTGAAATATTTAGTTGAAAATTCACGAATTAGGTTAAAAAAACGATTTTTTATAGAAAATTATCTTTTGATATTAAATTTAATTTTCTTCTACAGAAAATCTTCTTTACGATTAAATATTCGTTGTATTCCAGTTTAATATATATAATTTTAGTTGGAAATTCATCTTTTCTAGTTCAAAATTAAACAATTTGGATAAAAATGTCTTTTTTAAATTGAAAATTCAACTATTTAGTTGAAAACCAACCTAATTTAAAAAAAAAAATTTGGTAGAAAATGAACTTATTCTTCAAAATTTTTTCTCGTCGGTTAAAAATTTAAGCATTCCATTCAAATAATGATTATTTTAGTCAAAAATTCATCTTAAATTAAAAGTTCATTTTTTTTTAAATATTAATTATAATTATTTAGTTTTTTATTAATTCTTAAGTTTTTAATACAAAAAGCAGAATTTTTAACAAAATGGTTGAATTGTTTTCCAGATAGTTGCATTTTTATCCAAGAAAGATGAAATTTGTACAAAAACAGATGATTTTTTAATAAAAAACTACACTATTTTTTTTTAAGTTAAACTTTCACCTAGAAAAGATTTCAGTTTATTTTTCAACACCAAAACATTAAATTTAAACAAAAAGTACACTTTCTAGAAAACAGTTACATTTTTACCCGAGAAAGATGCAATATTCTTACTGAAAAAAATATGAACTTTTAAATCAAATAATCGCTGGGGGATTATATTGACCCTCAATAATGAATTTTGTAGAAATTGTTAATGTAAGTTGTTGGAATACAAATTCTCAGACAAAATAGTTTTCATCCAAGAAAAAATTTCAGCAAAACAAAATATGAACTCTAAACAAAAGTTTTATGTTCTACGGAAAGAACTGAAGAATTTTTAACCCCTAACGGCGAATTTTTCACGAAACAGTTGAATTTCCAACAAAAAAACAAATTTTTTTTAAAAAGTAAATTCTTAAATTCTTGAAAGAAATAATAAAAAAATGTATGACTAAAAAGATAATGAAAAATATTATTTACTTTTTTCCATCAACAATGTCGTGCTCGGGAAGCTCCGCCATTGAATCGGAATAACATCTTCCTTCTTCATCTTGATGGTTATACAAAGCTGTAAATATCGTGGCCAATATTTCCTGTACGGCGGCCCCCACGTCGGGAACACTCTCCTCATCCTCGCTTAGTTGTAATTTTGTTTGCAGAACTAAACGCTGCAGAATTAAGGCATCCTGGACAGAAAATTTACGTTCAAAAATTTCCTTAAAACAACAGTTTTATTCAGAAATAATTCAAAAAATTCAACAAGAATTCCCTGGAAATCCCCCAAAGTTTGTGAATTTGAACAATAATTTAAACATATTTTTATTTTATCTTCTTGTATTTAAAATTCAGGGAATATTAAGATCAAATTATTATGGGTAATTTGTGAAATTCAATTTAAATTATTTCTAATTCCTAACTTTTCAAGTAAAATTATTGCATTTTTAAACAAAAAAAATGAATTTTTAACGAAATATTTTAATTTTATATAAAAAAAATTTGTTTTAGCAAAATACATAAATTCTCAAACAAAAGGTTAATTTTTCAAAAAAAAAAAAAAACAATTTTGAAACAAATAGCTGAGCTTTTAACGAAAAACTATTCAGTTTTCTGCACAAAAATGGAATCTTTTAAAAAGGGAACAAAACAATTTTCCTTCACTTTCCCCAGATTTCCAGGGATTCCCTGACCTACACGGCTTCCCTGATAAACTCATTTTTACTGCCAGATAAAAAAATCAATAAGGAAATGCTTTAGACTTATGCATAAAAATAGAACTTTACCGAATCGCAACAACACAATTGAATTTAACCAAAAAATCCAAATTTTCAACAAAAATACATGAAATTTGTGAGTAAAAAAATATAATTTTTCAGCCAAAAATTAAGTAATTAATATTTAAGTTAAAAATATTCATTTGCAAAAAATAAGGAAGTATCTACGAACAAGATGAATTTTGAAAGAAAAATGGAATTTAAGTCAAAAGAAGAATTTTCTGTACAAACATTGAATTTTCAACCATAAAATATTAATTTTAAGGAAAAAAAATATTTTTCAACAAAATAGTTAAGTTTTCGATGAAAGTGACGAATTGTCAAGAATAAAGATGCGTCTTCAATTGGAATGAATTTTCAACTAGGAAAGATAAATTTTTAATTACAAAAATTAATTTTCAAGAAAATAGTTAGTATTCTCAATAAAAAGTGGTATATTTGATAGTTCAACTAAAAAAATATTTTCACTTGAAATTAAAAACAGTTAAATTTAACCAAAAAATACCAATTTTCAAATAAAATATATAAATTTTTAATCAAAAATTAATTAGTTTGTTTTCCAATCTAAGAATTTTTCTAAACAAAAAGATTAACTTTTTGCATTTAATAGCATAAATTTAATAATTATATGTGTTGCTTAAATAACTTTATTGATTGTTTGATAAGATGCATGAACAGAATTTGATTTTTAAAAAAATAATCTAAAAAAATAAATAATAATATAAATAATAATATACTTATTATAATTATAATATAATAATGAATAAAATTTTTTAATTTTTAAATTGGAAATAAGATGTAGTACATCTCGTCATCACTGAAAAGAAATAAGAATAATTGTACAAAATTCTATATATTATTATTACATAATTTATACAGCTAAATATTCTAATTCTATAAAAAAATCAATTTTTTAACCAAATTCTTGAACCTTCAACGAAATTGTTGCATTTTGACCTAAAAATATAAATTTTCAGTTAAATAAATTAATTTTCAACTAAACTTATAAATTTTCAACTAAACTGATGAATTATTAACTGGGATAGTTAAAACTTTAAGGCAAAAGAAGATTTTTTAACAATAAAGATTAGTTTTCTATTAAAAAGACGAATTTTCCAAAAAGTACGTACATTTTTAAACAATTAGTTTAATTTTTAAATTCAAAATATCAATTTTTAAACATCTAGTTGAGTTTTTACCAAAAAAGTCAAAATAGTTATATTTTATATAATAGTTACAAACTATTGAATTTGCACCCAAAAAATTAATGATGCAATTCCCAGTTTTTTAAATCATTTTCTAACAAACAAAAAAGAGAAATAATCAACAAAATAAATTTCGACTAAAATAGATAAATTTTTAAACCAAAATTAGAATAGTTTGGTTTTATCTAAACATATTAATGTGTAACAAAAAAAAGGGTTAAATTTTCAACAAAATAACTTTTTAACTGCAAAAGTTGCATTTTTAAACAAACAGATGAATTTGCAAAAATAAAAAATTAATTTTTAACAGAAAAACTTGTGAAAAAATTAATTCTTAACACAAAATGTAATATTCGACCTAAAAAAATTAATTTTCAATCACATTCTTAAATTTTTAACTAAAGAAGATAAACCTTCAATGAAAATGATTATTCTTCCGGAAAAAAGGACTTTTCAATTTTCAACCAGATTGTTTTTCATTTAGAATTATGGATCTCCAACTAAAACATTAATTTTCAAAAGAATAGTATAACTTTCAACGTAAAAATTCAATTTAAACACAAAAATATATTTTTCAACAAAAAAGATTAATTTACTATGCAAACAGACGAATTTTCAACTGTACAGTTTAAATTTCTATCAACATTTTTGCAATTTCAGTAAAAAAATCGACGCTTTTCCAAATTGTTAAAATTTTAAACCAAATAGTTGAATTATTAACAAGATACATGAATTTGCAACAGAGAGGATTAATTTTCTACCAAACAAGACAAATTTTCTACAAAAAAGTAGAATTTTTAATAATATATTTGAATTTTTAAACAAGCAATTAAGTTGTTTCAACAAATAAAGATTTTCGTATGTATTTTTTTGTATAAACAATAATTTATATTCTTTTAATTATAATAAATGTATATTTATTAAAATTAAATATTTACAAACACAAAGGCGATTTTTCTGTAAAACTGTTTTAACCAAATATTTGGATTTTAACCCAAAAAGAAAAAAGGAGAAAAAATATCAACTTTTCGTTTTAGATAACATAAATTCAATCATTAATATGTTAGTTTAATTTTTAGTAACTATATTAATTGCTTGATGAAATGAATCAATAAAATTTGATTTAAAAAAATTATCTACAAAAATAAAAAACAAATAAAGTATATTTTATATTAAGATTCTTTAATTTAAAAAAAAATGTATGACATCTTCGTTTTCATTATAAAGAAATTAAAATAATTACATAAAATCCTAATATTATTAATATAATGTATAATTTTCTACCCGAAAAAAATCATTCTTTTAAACTCAATACGATGATTTTTAACGAAATAGTAGCATTCCTAATTAAAAAAGAAAAGGTTTTATCTAAATTGTTGAATTTTGAACTAGAAAAGATTAAAGTTCAACTAAAAATTAAAAAAATAAATTTTCAGTTAAAGTAATTAATTTAGAATCAAACTGATGAATTTTCCACAAAGTACAGAAACTTTCAAACTATTAGTTTAATTTTTAAATTCAAAATATCAATTTTAAACCAAATACTTGAATGTTTACCAAGAAAAGATGAATTTATGGTTAATTTTAAATTGAAATGATCAATCCACAAAATTTGGTTTATTAAATTCCCGGGTTTTAAATTAACTTTCCAGCCACTCGCCGGTCAAGACGCCACCCCAATCAACTAAAAATTTTGTTTGTATATAAGTTAATTTTCCACCAAAACAGCTCAATTTTTAAAAAAATAATAAACTTTTTTTACTAAAAATATAATTGTCAGAAGGAGACAGCTGCAAAAAAGAAATAGAAATACAGATCAAATCAATTAGTTGCCACAGTTATTTTTCCGCATTAACCCATTTTAACGGAAAGATAAAATTTAAAAAATCTATAAAAAAAGAAAAGGTATTACGCTCCAGTATATAAATAGAACTTTAGCGAAATCGCAAAAAAAAAATGTCTATAACAGCTCCTCTCGAACCTTTTGACATCATCACACAAAATCTAAATTAAAACGTAAAAACTCAAACTCAGGTCATGAACTCCCACCCTCTCCAATCGATTATTCGCCGTTCAAAAATATACATTACTTATTAAAATGACAAAATAAAACAAAGAAAAAAATAAAATAAAAATAATAAAAATGGAATGCAATTTAGAGTAGTTTACTTTCGTTTCCGTCTTCTTGCTCTTCTTTGGCATTCGCTGTTCTAGGTCTTTGTCTCTAAAGAGGCGAATTGAGCACGGTCGAATTGGCGATTTCTTGACAACATAGGTCTTCGGTGGTCCACTCGGAGGGCACGGCGAAGAGGGTTCCGATCCGAACATATTTCGCAAGATTTTTCCCTCAATTTCCCGCACTTACCGCTGCTCGCCGATTACGATTTTTCAGTGTCAACTTTACTCAACTACCGCAACAATCACGGCCCGAGACGAGCAAGAAGCGTTAGCTGAGCAGCGTCTCTCTCACATTATTTTGGGACAAAACCGACCCTACGGCATTGTCGCCAAAACTCGAACCCACTTAACGAAGAATTGTTCCGAGAAAAGTACTATTCGAAGGTACGATTCGTAACAATTCTTTTTCGAAGAAAAATAAGGAACGACACAACAAACATCCAAAATGCCGATTACATTTTTATGTATTACGGGGGGAATGGTAATCGAGAATATTGGGGAAAGTCGCTACTGCGCGAAACCCACTCGGCGACGGCATAACCTACAAAAATCGACGCAAGCCTCAACGCGCACTGCAGCGGGAAATTTCAATTTGACCCATTTTTTTTTGACGAAAGGCACAACCATTTGCAAAACTCTTATTCCTTCGAGACAAGTACTTTTATGGCTTCTTCACGAAAGGGTAAAAGGACTTCTGAAATTGCGGTATATATGCTTGAAAATTCACGCGTTTTTTTTTTAAATTCCTCTTTTTTTGGTAGAATATTAAAAAATCATTTCTTTGATTAAAAATTAAAGATTCTTTTTTTTTTAATTAATTGCATTAACGAAATATTTAACTATTTAATTTTTTAATTCATTTTTTCAATTTAAGATGTTTTTCTTTTGTTGAAAAATTGTTTTAAAATCATTTTTTTAACAATAACTTTTTTGTTTAACTATGTTTTTGAAAATTCGTTTTTTTTCTGTAAAAATGATTTTTCTTAGTTGAACATTCGTCTTTTTGGCAGAAAATTTGATGTTTAAAAATTCATCTTCTTGGTTAAAAAATCGTTTCTTTCATTTAAAAATTCAAGTATTTTAAATGAAAATTCGTCTTTCTTCATTCAAAATTATTATTTTTCGTTAAAAATTAATCTATTTAGTTGAAAAATTATTTCTTTGATTAAAGATTCAAGATTCTTTTTTTTTCAATTGATTGTTTTAACTGAATATTTAATAATTACATTAGTTTATTTCATATTTTTAAGTTGAGCATTAATTACTTTTCTTGAAGAAATTTTTTTTGTTGAAAACTATATTTTTTAACAATACTATTTTTGGTTAACTGCCTTGTTGAAAATTCGTTTTTTTTTTTTTTTGAAAATTATTTGCTTTTTTTATTTGAACATTCGCTTTTTTGGCAGAAAATAATTTGTTTGGAAATTCATATTTTTTGTTGAAAAATCAATCATTTGGTTCAAAATTAATACTTTTGTTTAAAAACTCATCTTTTCGGTTGTAATAATAATTTCTTCTGTTAAAAATTCGGGTATTTTAAATCAAAATTCGCCCCTTTTCATTGCAGATTAATATTTTTGGTTAAAAATTCATATCATGCGTAGAAATTAAAATTTTTAACTGCAATATTTTTATACTGAAATTTCGATTTAAAAAATGTATTTTTTAAGCTGAAAATTCAAATAAAATAGTATTTCGTTGAAACTCCATTTTTTGTTAACAATTTTTTTTAACTCATAATGAAACAATTCCATTTTTGATTAAAAATGTTTCTTTGTCAGTCGAAAATTCATATATTTTGTTAAAAATTCGCCTCTTGGTAGAATATCATATTTATTGTTTGAAAATGGTTGAAAATTCATTCTTTTTTTCAATGATTTTTTTTTTTCGAAAAATCCATCTTTTCGATACAAAATTATTTTTCAGAAAAATTTCTATTTGGTTGGAAATTTAAATATTTACCTCTTTTAGTTGAAAATTAAACAATGTGGTAATAATGAATTTTCAACCAAATTTCAATTTCAATTCTAACCACAAAATTAAATTTTCAACCAAAAATATGAATTTCCAACCAAAAAGAATAATTTTCTACTGAAAAAAACGAATTTTTAACAAAATAAATGAATGTCGAAAAAAAAAAGTTAATTTACAACTTAAGTGGGCGAATTTTCAACAACACTATTAAATTTTCTACAAAAAACGACTTTTTTTTACTAAATTGTGGTGTTTTCTACGAAAAACATTAATTTTAAGCACACAATTGACTTTTTAACTAAAGTCACGAGTTAAAAAAAAAATGATGACTTTTCTATTGAAAAAAAAACTTCTAAAAAAAGTAAATGAATTTTCAACCAAGTATTCAATTTTCAAATAAAAAGGGTCCATTTTCAACCTAAATGTTGTATTTGTAAATAATTTTATATTCTATTTTCTATAATTTTATAGCAAAAAAATTATAGTAAATAATAAAAATAAAATTTTATATATTTAATTTTAATTTGTATTTGTAAATAAAAAATATAAAAATTAAACCAAAAATGGAACATTTTTAATTGAAGAAAAATTTTCAAAAAATACAACTTTCTAACAAAATACATGAATTTTCATACAAATATTTAAATTTTCAACTAATAAAATGAAGTTAAAAAAAAAGAACTTACCTTTCATACGAGCAGTTCATAATTTTCTACCAAAAAAGACAAATTTTTAACCAAATACATGAATTTTCAACCAAAGAAATAAAATTTCAACCCAACGGATAAATTTGCTACCAAGAGATAATAATTTTTAACAAAATACATTTTTTTAAGCAAATAAAATAAACTTTCAAGCGAAATAGTTACATTTTCAACCAAAACAATAAATTTTTTACCAAAAACATTAAATGTCTTTAAACAAATGTTCAGCAAAACATTTTGTTACATTTTTTTTAAAAATTAATTATCTACTACAAATTCTACCACAAAAGACAAAATTTCAACAAAATACAGAAATTTTAAAATACACCAGAGCCAAAAATTGCAAAATTAATGAACTCTTAAACAAATCTTTAAATTTTTCACTAAAAAATATCAATTTTCAAGAAAAAATGGAAGTTAAACTTTTAGTAAAAAAAAAAATTAATTTTTAACTAAAATGGTGAATCTTTAACTGGAATAGTTGAATTTTAAACCAAAAATATGAGTTTTCAACTAAAACAATGAATGTTTAACTTAAATACTTGAGTTTTCATCAACAAAAAATTTAATTTCACTAAAAAAAAATGTCAACTAAAACTTAAATAAGTATTTTTTAAATTAAAAAATTAATCTTCAGGCAAACAGATGAACTTTCAACTAAAAAAACTATGGAAAATTCACTTGGAATAAATAAAATTTTTAGTTAAAAAATTCCTTTCCACAAAAAAATAACTTCCAAGTAAAAAAACGACAAATTTTCTACTAAAAAATATAATTTTTAAAACAAAAATTCAATAATTAAATTTTTAGTCAAAAAATGAATGTTTAATTAAAGAAATGAATTTTTAACTAAAAGTAGGGAATATTTAACTAGAATAATAGTTACATTTTAGTTTAAAACATTATAATTTGCAACAAAAAAACATCCCAAGAAATGTTTCAAACTAAGAAATGAATTTTTACTTAAAACTGAATCTTCAACCATAAAAAAGATCCATTTTTATCAATAAAGTTTAACTTTCAGCCAAATGGTTATATTTCTACAATAAAAGATGATTTTTTTAACTAAAATGATAAATATTTTACTGGAATACTTGAATTTTTAACTGAAAAGAAGAATTTTTAAACAAGAAGATTAACTTTCAAACAAAAACATAATTTTAATTATAAGTTAAAATTTCATTCAAAGAAAATAATTCCCAATCCAACTGATGAATTTTCAACCATAAAGATTAATTTTCTACAAAAAAAGGCGAATTTTCCACAAAATACATACATTTTCAGACATATAGTTTAATTGTTAAATGTAAAATATTAATTTACAAGAAAATAGTTAATTTCCACAAAAAAAAAAGATAAATTAATTTTCAAAAAAGTATTTTCATTTTCATCCAGAGATGAATTTTAATTTATCATTATGAATCTGTGATCAAATAAATTTTATTTTTAATAAAAAAAGAGTAAAACATCCAACTGTAAGTAGTTAAATTTTTAAATAAAAAAAAGATTACTTTGTAACGAACAATGTAAAAAAATTCTATTATCATTCAAAAATATTTTTTACTTTTAAATACTACTTCTACTCTAAAAACTGATTGAAGTACTTTTTTTTAACGAAAATGTAGAAAAGGAAATTTTCAGACTCATGGAAAATTAAATAATTTTAGAACAAAATTGAGTAAGCTTAAGAGATATTAATAAGTTTTGAAACGATTCAAAAATACTTTAGAAAAAGAGTTTAGAAGATTTTAAAGAAAAATGTTTCAATTTCGTAAATGTACAAAATAAAAAATCGATTAAATCTAAGAAATATTTAGCAGAATTGAGAAAATTCAAAATGAATTTTAAACTTTAAAATATTAAAAAAAATTTATATTTTAAAGATTTCAAAACTAAACTTTAGGAGCTCTAAAATAGTTTCAAAAGTTTTCGAGCGAATACAAAAATTTTCTTCACGTTTCTGGGAAAATTTAGAAGATTATAAAGTAATTAAAAATTTTTTTTAATATTTGAAAATTTGAAGAAAAATTCGAGTCAGCTAAAAATATTTTAAGGATGTTAAGCTAGTTTTAAATAGATTAGAAATATTTGAAAAGTGGGAAACATTTTCAAAAATTTATCAAATATTTCTGACACGTCTGAAATATGCAAAAATCTTTTTTTTTTCTGAAGTATCTTATGAAAATTATATTTATATAAATTTAAAAACAAACTGATAATACTTCTTTTCTTGTTCTTAATTCTCAGAATTTAATTAAAACATGGATTTAACACTTCGAAAAATAATTTTCGAATAATGTGAGTGTTACTAAAGATGAAAAATATTCGTTAATGGTAATTCGTTAATTCCTAATGGTTGAATTCTCGAACAAATAGCTGCATTTTTTAAACAAAAATTAAATTTCTGTTCAAACAGATACATTTTTATAACAATTTATTTTTAATTTGTTGAATTTGCATGCAAAAAAGAACCCGTTGACTTTTCAAGATCAAAACATAAATTTTTTAACAAAAAAGAAGTTTCTGCGAAAAAAATTGAATTAAAAATTCAAAATTACGAATTTTTTCAACCAAAAATGATGACTTTTTAAATAAATAGTTGCATTCACTACCAAACAGTCGCATTTTTATCCAAGAAAGGTGAAATTCTTCTTAGAAAAGATGAATTTATAATTTAAAAAAAAATAGTTCAATTTTTATTCAGAAATTATTTCAGTTCTCTTTTCAACGCAAAAATATTAAATTTAAAAAAATCTACGATATATTTATGTTTTAAAAAAAGGGCAGAATTCTAAAAAAAAACAGGTACATTTTTATTCACGATAGATGAAATTTCTTCTAAAACAGATGAATTAACAAAAAAGCTTAAAAAAATAGTTAAATTTTCATACAGAGAAGATTCCAGTTTCCATTCAAACACCAAAATTAGAAATATGAACAAAACGTTAATTTTCTCCTAATTAGTTGAAATTTTAACTTCAGAAAAAATAGACTTTATCCAACACGTATTTCAGTTCACTTTTCACGATCAAAATATAAATTTTTATCCACAAAAACCGAATTTTTAACAAAGCAATTGAATTTTCAATCGAAAAGGACATCCTTTAAAAAAAAATTCTTAAATTTCCAAACAAATAATAAAATTTATAACTAAAAGGATAATCTTTAAAAAAAAGTTTTTGTGAATTAAAAAAATTGACTCGCACCATAGTTAAACTCTTGAACTTTAAACTTTGAAAATTAAAGTTTCAAATTTGTTCAACTCAAAAATGTTGTAGTCATATGTTTAATAATTTACACATATAAAGAAGATGCTACTTACACTTTTAACTGAAATTTGTAAAAATAAATGTAGTTAAACTGGCAAATAAAAATTTTTTAACTTTTATAAATTGTAGACTTCAAAGATTCATAATTAAGTTCCACAAATATAAATCAAGGTTATCATTTTTAATGCTCTAAATTGAAGAATCAATATATGAATTCAACAATGTTCAACATTATACCAGTTTAAGCAATTCTAAAATTCTAGTTCCAGCTCAGAATTGGTTAAAAATGGAAAATTCCCTGTTTAATCCAAAATTTTAATTCTTTTCGAAAAATGCCTTGTTCTTTTCGAAAATTCTCCATTTCAGTTAATTGTAATTAGAATTTTTTTGTAAAATTCCCTGTTTCAATTCATAATTAAATTTTTTTCTCGAAAATACCTCATTTAAACTCAAAATAATAATATTGATTGAAAAATGAAATTTTCCGTTGAATTGTTATTCTCCTGGATAAATTCAAACTCCAGCTCAGAATTGATTAAAAGTTGAAAATTCATTTCCAGAATTTTAATTCTTTTATAAAATTCTTCATTTCAAATGAGAAATAAAATTATTTTGAAAAAATCCCTGTTCAAATCAAGAATTTTCATTCTTTTAGAAAATTCGAAAATTTTGTTCCTTTTCGAAAATGTCCACTACTAGCTCGGAATTGTTTAAAATTTGAAAATTCTCGGTTCCAAGACAGAATTGTTATTATTCTGAATACTTTCCAGTTCCAGACTATAACTTTGTAAAAGATTGAAAATTCACTATTAAAATTAAAAGTTAAATTATTTTTATTTTAGGTAGTTTAAAAATCCTTAAAATGCTTCGAAATGTTATTTCAAAAGCTTAAAACATCTACATGTTTTACATTTTTTCAAATTAATTTTTTTTTAATTCTGCCAAATTAAAGAAATTTTCTTAAAATCTTCGAAATTCATTTTTGACAATTTATTAAATCTATATATAAATTTTTAAATATTCTCTTAAAATTAGTTTATTAAAATAAAAAATCATTTTCAATTTTCCTAGGAAATGTTTTTTATTCTT
>JAAAKG020136708.1:0-13114 GCA_010014905.2 Druon quercuslanigerum
TTGCAAGAGGAAAAAAAGATGCGCCTTGAAATTCTCTACAAGTATCAGTCTTTAAAATTGAAATTAGAAAGATTTTTAATATTGACACTCAAGACAATACTTCTCAGGCTGAATCCGGCCGTGTCCCCTTTTGGTCGCCAGCGGTTCATTTATTCTGGAGATATGACTGTCTTGATACCCTTAAATAATGTTTTCTCTTATACAATTTTTGTAAGTTACTTCTTTTTATTCTGCTGCTTAATCTTGTGGCACATTATTACTTTTTTGTTCATATTTGCATCTTATATTGCTACTCTACTAATAATAATCAAAATCAGAGACTCCTTTGACACTGGAAAATTCTTAAAAAGATTATTTTTTTAAATTTCAAATCTACATGGTCCAGAGGTAGAGATTAAGGGTTGGATCCCAAACATCGAAGAGGGTACGCTTCAGGAGCACAAAAATCAGAGACTCGATTGACACTAAACAATTCTCAAAAGGATATTTTTTTACAATTTCATATCTGCGTGGTAGAGAGGGGTTGATTTTAGAGCTTAAGGGTTGGAGCCTAAACACCGAAGTGGATATTTTCGAAGAGCCCAAAAATCGGAGACTCCATTGACACTGGAAAACTCTCAAAAAGATTATTTTTTACAAAGTCATATATATGTAGTAGAGCGGGGTTGATTTTTGACGTTAAATGTTGCAGCCCAAAAATCGGTGTGGGAATTTTCGAAGAAACCAAAAATCTGAGTCTATTGAAAATGGAAAAATCTGAAAAAGATTATTTTTTTACAAAGTCATGTCTACGTGGTCGAGAGGGGTTAATTTTCGACAATAAGGGTTGGAGCACAAAAGTCGGCGTGGGTATTTCCGAGGAACCCCAAAAATCAGGGACTCCATCGACATTGGAAAACTCTCAAAGAGATTATTTCTTCATAAAGTCATATCTGCGAGGTAGATAATGGTTACAAGCAAGGTACTCCAGGTGTCCCTCGCCGATTTGATTCTCCCTGATATATGTTGCAGTACGCGAAAAACTAAGTGACACGTATATTTTTTATCTTCTGAAAAACAATTTAAGGGGATGAAACAGCCCCTCAAAGATAGGGGTCTTATGTGTCGCTTGTACAGTTTTGGGTACAAAAACCAAATTGATTTCGATCAAACCTACTGGAAAAGTTGGAAAAGTGATGAAATATGAATAAAACGTAATTTTCTCAAAAAATAACAAAAAAAAGAAGGGGGTAAACCACCCCTACAGATATTTAAAATTGAGCTTAAAATGTTTTAATTCACATCAGAAAATTTGAAAAAATATATTTTGCACTTGAGACAAAAATATGGTTGACGTGTTTTGCAAAAAAAAAATTTAAACAAATTTCAGGGGTGGACACCTCTAAAGCTTTTTTCTTTACTTTTCATGCACAAACCAATTGTGAAATTAGTTTTATAACGAAGGAAGTGAAATAGAGTCCATCGAACATGAATAAAAAAATTAGGCGGGGGTATACTTCCCCCACATATTTTTATATGTGCTGAAAATGGCTAAATTCATAGGAGAGAAATTTGTAAAAACATATTTTGCACTTGAGACATAAATAAAGTTGGGTTTCGGAAAAAAAATTTTTTAAATAATGGGGGTAGCTAACCCTAAATACTTTTTGTTTTGCGTCCATGAAAATATATACTTACCATACACAAAGAAAATTGGAAAAATAGTTTTACAACGAAGGAAGTAAAATAGAATGCATTCAAAACATTAATGAAAAAATACGCGGGTTTAAACCACCCTTAAAAATGTTCAAATACGCTGAGAATTGCTAAATTAATAAGGAAAAAATGCTTTAAAAAATATATTTTGCACTTGAGACCAAAATAAAGTTCACGTGTTGAACCAAAAAAAATTGCTTTAAATTAATAGGGGTAGCTACCCCTAAAAAATTTTATTTGGTTTCTATGATAATATATACTTTCCATACACAAAGACAATTTGGAAAATAGTTTAAGAACGAAGAAAGTAAAATCAAGTTCATTCAATATGATTTAAAAAATTCAATTTGGAGTAAGCCACCCCCTAATTATGTGTAGAATTGCAAAATATGTCGGAACTCGAGCAAAAAGATCCAAAGAAAAAACGTGTTACACACAAAAAAGGGGATGAAAGTATCCAAACCCTTGACATCTGAAATCAACCCCTCTCTACTACGTTGATATGACTTTGTCAAAAAATAATCCTTTTGAGAATTTTCCAGCGTTAATGGAGTCTCTGTTTTTTGGATTTTTAAAAAATGCTAACGTCGAGGTTTAAGTTTTTACTAGTGGGTTGGTTTTTTTGTATACTGCGGTGGTTTTTCTGAAATTTTATTTGGTGCATTTGAGAGCTTAAAGTAGGCCCGAAATCTGGTGTATTTTGTATTTTTCTGTTTTTATTTTTCGCAAGGGGGTAGTTTTATTCTTAATAGGTGTGCTCAAAAGTAACATGTTACTATTTTATAAGTAAGTTCCATCTATGGCGATATCGAATTTTTTTCAATACGTGTATTTATTACATGTTATTGTTTTTTATATAAGGGTTAATTTTACAAAAGCGATTAATATGACATTAGCAAATAATCAAAGATCAGAAAAATAAAGAGGACAAAAGTCCCAACGGTTAATGCATACAATTTTTGGCATCAGTCTGCAGGGTTGTATTCGGATACAAATACGGAATTTTTCTTTGTAAAGATTAGGGATGAAAAATAATATAACTCATTAGTTATGCTTTAAAAATACCTCGTTAATATTTTATAAGTATTTTCCATCTTGATAGTTTCTTGCCTTAAAATACATTTTTGCAGCGCAGGGAGTTGCTTTTTAAAACAAGGATTGATTTTACAAAAATGTTTCATATCACATTGGAAAGCAAAAAAAAAATAGCAAAAAATGTAACCTATTCATTTTTTTGAACTTTTTTTAACACTGTTTTTGATTAAAGAGGATAGTTTTTTAATAAGGGTCGATTTTACAAAAGCGATTGATAGCACATTGTAAAGCAAAAAAAAGCAAAAAATTTAAGCTCGTCATTTTTTTTAATTTAATGGCTTTTTAATGATTTGTGTAGGGGATGCTTCTGAGTTGCCGCCAAGCAAACGCCGCACTGTTTTTTTGAAATCTAATAGAGCAAAAAAAGTTTTGTTGTTGTAAAATGTAGCAAAATAATATGCATTATATGACATTTTGTTTTTCGTTAGTGGCGCCGCTGAGTTATCTAACCTTGGAAGGTGGTCAAATATTGAAGTTCTGATTTTCGTTAGGAAATGCCCATTAAATATGCAAGGATGATTTTTAAAATAGTATACCCTCTCCCCCCATACGATAAGGATTGCAAGATTTTGCTCCTCCGCCCCTCTCGAGATTTCATCGATCATGTACACTAGTTTCAAAAATGATTAACTTGTCGACTTCATATTTATTTTACGTATGTAACTTACGTATGTAAATAGTATAAGACATACTTTCTGACCTTGGGTCATAATTTGCTAATTATTATCTTTAAAAAATGCATAATTTGATTGCTTGCAATTCATTTATTTCAAATTCAAACACTGAAAACTGGAAAGTTTAAAGTTGAAAATTTTAATTTTCCAATATTAAATAATTAGAAAAAAGCACTGGCATTAGAAAAAATTTTAATTAAATTTGTTTTAGAAATTCAAGCGCTCTCAATTATAATTTTCCAATTTCAAACACTTCAATCAGTCGATCTTACAGAAATTATTTTTTAAGAATTATCAAAAACAAATATTATTTCAGATTACAATTTTTAAATGAGTAGCGCTCAAAAGTGCATAAATTTAGTTTAATAATTTTAAATTAGAGGCTTCCAAAATTTAAGAATTTCAGCTTGAGAGCTCATAAAATCAACAATTTAAAAAAAATTGCGTGTAAATTTTAAATTAAAAGTCATTCAAGTTTTGCCATTTCTTAGCGAAGCATATTAAACTTGAGAGCGTTTATAGAATGAAAATAGTTGAACAATTTTTAATGCTTCTTTTTCAATTTTTTCAAATTTGTTATTGGCATAAATGAAAACATTTAAATATTGAATATCAATTTTTAATAAACTCGATTCTATTGAAAAAATGCATACCGTAGATAACACTTTCAATTGCAAATAATTTGCAGGTTTGAAGCATACTTATAATAAAATGTAAACTTATAATGTAACACAGCAAAAAAAGTACCTAATTTAAGTCCAAAATTCGGCCTATTTTAAGATGTCAAAAAAAGAAACGTAAGCAATCTGAAATTAAGAATTACGTCTGAACATTAAATTAAGGAAATTAGATTCCTAAAATTCAGGTCGGGACTATCTGAAATTCAGATAGGCACGCCCTTCAACTAAGAATATATGTATGCTGAAAGTTAATGTAACCTTAAGTTAATACTCTATCCTAGCTGAAATTAAGGATATATTCTATCTAAAAATCACAAATTTATCACGCCTAACTGACACTTCTGAGATGTTCTTATATAGTTATTCGCTTTAGAAAATATACAAGTTGAGTTTCTAACTTGCAAGAAAAGACACGAAAAATGGAAAAAACGGTATAAAGGGGGTGGGTGGGATCCAAAATCTTGGAAAATTGCGACATAATGTATCGAAAGGACGCTCACGTTGTGAAGGAAAGAGTTTCGTAATAATGTAATTATTTTGATGGTTTTTATGATCTAAATATTGACCGACAACTGGAACTGATTTTTCTGCAGCACTTTTTTAAATCCTTGAAACTACAACCCCACGAATTATGGAAACATAGAATTATAGCCGACACTGACCAAGGCGACATGGAGTATTGGAGTAGGACGCGACTAGCATAAATGGCCACGAGGTGTGACATAGCGCAAGCGTTCTGTAACGTCATGCAAGGTAGTATGAACCTGAGATTCAGGAAGGTATATTCCTTTATTTTAGGTAACGAAAACCGTACATGCTATTTCAGGTTACCTTCAAATTACTTTCAGAACTGAATATTGAAATTTAGGAGAATACTTTACTTTATGCCAGTAGAAAAATGATGATTACTTATTTAAGATAAGTTAGTTCTTTTTTTTAGTTTGCACACTTAAATGCAGATACTTATTTAATGCAAGTCAAATCTGAAATTAAGTCGAATATAACTTTGAGTAATTATTTTTACTGTGAAATAAAAGAGCGCGTCATCGACTGTCAATTTTCATTTGCGAAACACTTTCTTTTCCTGCTCACAGGATTCTCAACCCATGAAAGTAATTAGTTTTTAACAAGCAGCTGAGTTTTGTTGGTTCGAGTCTCTCATTACGGTTCGCGATGTCCCCTCGAAAGACGTGTAGTGCCGAGTTTTTCAGTCGCGTGCTTTTCCAACTGGCTTGACTAGAGTGAGCGAGTTCAGCGGTTCTGATTGTGAGTGCTGGGAGCAAAGTATTTAAAAAATAGCAAAGAAAGGAGAGGAGAAAAGTATTCACGATTACAGAGAGGTGTGCAATATAGGCACAAATAAAGAGCATGTTACTGAAGAATTCAAGCACTCGAATAGACTCCATTGATATTAACAGATTTAAAGCATTTGAAGAAATTATCTGATAGAATTTCAAAGAGAATCTATATTTTTAAGGAAATTTTACAAGATTTTAAAAGACTTCAAGAAGTTCAATCAGATTTAAGAGATTTCCCGGATCATAAGAGATGCCGTAGGATTTCGATGAATTTTTAGGGAATTCGGAACTATTTTCGCGAATTAAAAAGGATTTAAAAGGAATTTTAATTAAATTTCCAAGTTTTGAAGGTATTTAATAAGTTTTCTAAATTATGTAAGGTTTTTTAATTAGGTTAAAAATTTTTAAAGGCTCTAATGATTTCAGACATATTTAAGTATATCAACGGGTTTTAGGTAATTTCGTAAGAATTTTAAGGAATTTTGAGAAAAATTTAATTGCTTTTAAAAGATTTCAAACATTTTCACTTATTTAAAAAAAATTGAACAAATTTCACTGCATTTTAAGCTGTTTTAAAGGACGACCACGTGTTTCAACCAATAAAGAAATTTCTACGTAATTTAAAGAGACTTCCAAATCTTTTCAGGAATTTAATGAGATTTCAAAATATTTCAAAATATTTCAAGGGACCAACAAAATGTTAGGATACTTCAAACGATTTCAAAGTGTAGTGAGAGTTTTTACAGACTGTATGTAATTTTTCATGATTTCAATAATTTGAAGAACTTACCCAAGCCAATTCCAGAAAGAAATTCTTTTTTTTCAATGAATTTAAAAATATTTTATGGGATTTCTAGAGATTCTGAAACATTTGCATGCATTTTAAGGATTTTTAAGCATTATAAGGGAATTTATTTGCATTCTAAATACGTTACGCAATTTCAAAGAATGAGAAGGAACTTCTACAGTGTTTCAAGGATCTAAAGGGATTTACTGGGAGTTCAATTGTTTGAAAAAGTTTGCATACATATTCAGGCATTCCAAAAAATTTTCTAAAAAGTATGCACCTATATTTATCGGTCGTATGTAATATGAAATATTTCGTGACATTTATAAAACAATAATTAATGATATAATGTCTAGAATAGGATAAAAAGTAATTTTAACAGCCACAACTGGTTTCAATATTCATATAAGGAAAAAAAATAATTACAAAGAGTAAATTTTGCATACTAATTACTTTAGACCCCCACCTCCCACCAAGTAAGGATTCGTAAAATTTTTCAGATCTTCTTTCTCCAAAAAAAGTTTTACGTAATTAAGAGACGCTCCCTGAGTTCAATAAAACTAATAATAGAAAAATATGAAAGTAAGAGTAATACATACCTCTTTCTGAATATTATATTAATATAAGGAGCTCAATCTCATTTCTTACATTAAAAATCGTACCTATTCAACAATATTTTATTTTTATTTCATTAAAAATTGTTTAGTAACCACCATAGAAGACAAAAAAACCCAATAATTATGGCCAAAACACTAATGGATTTTCCATTCACCCCGAAGAGGAAACAAATCGCCAGAAGAGGTGAAAACAGCATCTACCCTTGGGATATAAACATGGGATAAAATTGGGGTTGTACTCAAGTGTGTATGAATGCGAGCTAGAAAAAGGAGAAAAATAACCAAAGAGGGGATGACTCTAGGAATCCAAAAAACGTGCTGACGAAACAAATGCAGGATCGAGAGTTCCACGAGAGAGAAATCCGGATGGTGGGAGAATCTGAATTAGGGATTTGGGGTGGGGGATTTAGTATTGCAGAAAAGAGGCGATGGAGGACGTTCAGGGTGCACCCTGTTCCGTACATTGCCATGGCAACCGACCCTGAATACCCTCCGGCCGACGCACCATTGAAGCTTTGCTTTCCGATGATAGTAATAATGTATCCTTCTGCGTTGATGTAGGTCGCAGGACGAGGAGACGAAATTCTGTGCTAGAAACGGGCTTTAGGCGCAGCACAACGCTATGAATGTCGCGCTACTCCGCGAGAGCTTTACGACCCTCGAGCGCCACATTGAAAAAAATATGTCACGCTACAAAAAAAATCCCAGCGACTGCACAAGGACCGGAGAATCAAAAATTATATTCGCTTCCTTTCGATGATCTGATAAAAATGTACAATTTAATGTACAATCGTTACTTAGTTACAGATACAAAGCGAAAATATCTATTAGTGAAACGCCTGACCAAACATGACCTTCTCTACTGAATGTAATTTTTCTCTCTAGTATTAAGAACCGTCCGTAAAGTACGTTACAAATTTTAATTGGGCCAGTGGATGAAAAGTTACAAACTTAGATGACGTTTATAATGAATCATGTTGATTAATTTGAACAAACTTTGCGAATTTCGTAAAAGATGGCGCTGCACCGGTATAGTTTAATAATAACTTAATAAATTTGAAAATCACATACATATTTGAGACTTCACACTCTTTCCCATATTCCTATCTTTTATCCCTTTTTAAAGAATTCTTTTTTCTCCTTTTTCAAGGCACTTCCCTTTTTTGTCCTTTTCCTCCTTAAAATCGAATTTAACGAATAGAACCCAATAAGCAAATCCAACTTTTTTGGGGGTAAAAATTCATTTGCTTTTGTTGAAAATTCTAATATATTTTTGGTTCGGAATTCATTTAACTTCGTTAACAAGCCTACAATTTAATTTTAAATTTAATTATTTTTTTGAAAATGCAACTTCTATTTTGTTAGAAATTTGTTTCTTATTAGGATTTTACTTGTTATTATATATTTATTTTTATTTAAATCTTTTCAACTGAAAAATGTATCTCTTACAATTTTGGTTGAAAAATGATATTTTTAATTGACCATTCAGCTTTTCTAATTAAACATCGAACTAGTTGTTTCTAAAATTCATATACATTGTTAAAAATGTATCGTTTTTGGTAGAAAATTAAGCTTCTTGGTTAAAATTTACCCTTTTTCGTTAAACATTCAAGACTTTGGTAGAAAGTTGAACTATTTTGTTGAAAATTCCATCGATTGTAGATAATTTGTCTTTTCTTATTTGAAAATTCTCCAAGTTGATTGAAAAATCATGTATTTTATGGAAAATTTCTTTATTTTTTGTGGACGATTCAGAAATAATCTATTTAGATTATTGCAATTTTCAAGTAAAGAAACAATCCTAAAATTTATACATTTCTGATATTGCTGATATTTGAAACATTCTTTATATCGAAAATTAGTTGAAAAGGTTTTTGGAACGAAATTAAGGTAAAAATTATTTGGCCTCATTTAAAAGAACTGTTAAAATGTTATAAACAAACCCACCAGATGGGAATAAGTCATGAGTTTAGTGTCTCTATTTGAAAATTTTTAATCTACATTCTTTCAACCAAAATCAACCTCTCACTTTTTCCTCATTCTTTATCCGGCTTTTTTATACTACTATGGAATCAAGATGCAATTTCGCATTGATTCGTAAAAAATTCATAAACGTATATGTATGTAAATTTATACTCAGGGAGTTAAAGGGTTATTCAAGTTTGAAAATTTCAAAAAATCGATTTTGTCATTGCATTTTCTGAAAGTATGATATTTCAGAAACATTGTATCAAAATTTCATCGAAATCGGGGCGTATATTACTGAGATATACGACTTCGAGCAAAGGCGTCTTGAGCATTTTTATCACGTAGGTAGCTTTAATCGCGTTTCTCTCAAAACAATGTTTTTCGCAGAGATCAAGATATTTAAAGAACAGCTTACCCGATTGCTACCAAATTTTAACCAGTTATTCATAATACTAAATTGCTGTCCTTAGTAGAAGGCTTTATGATTTTGTCAATTATTTCTTTTTTTTTTGTAGCGAAAAATAGACGTTTTTTGGCAAACAAAAATTGTATTTAAACGTGCGCCATTTTGTCTGAAATTGAAATATTGCTTAATGCTTTGATTAAAGGCAAGAGTAAGTGATCCTTTAACTATTGACACTCAAATTTTTTGTTTCGGATGATCCTGTCATGATGAATATTGATCACCACAAAACGCCTTTTTTTTAGATTTCTGGCAGACGGCCTATAACTCGCTTAAATACAGATATTCTACGAGGAAATATTACTGGGACTTCACGAAATATGTCGTAATCGAATGCCACAACATTTATTGCAATTTAAATAAACCCGTCTTTAAAAAAATCGTCAAAATTACCTTTTATGAGTGCTAGAAACTTGACTAACCCCTTAATCTTTTAAAATTTTAAATTCTTTAAATTTATTTAAATATGTCGTTTTTTTTAATTACGAATTCAAAAAAAAGTTGACTAAAATGGGAAAAGGTAACTGATATTATTAAAGGATCGTTTAAAAATACCAGAGTGCTTCATTCTTGATATAAAAAATGATTTATATACCTTTATCAATTTTTCACTAATGAATGCAAAATTAGACAAAGTAACTTTTTGTAAAAATATCTGTCATCTTATTTTCAGGTCTTTTGTGAATTTTAGTTAGCATTAGATTCTATTAATAAGAACTTGTGATTTTCTCATCAATAATTTCTGACGAGGACATCTTAATTGGTCTCGAAACATTCTGGTTCTCTAATAGAATAAAAAAGACGGAAATAGAATAAGAAAAAATGAGAGGTTAAGTTTGGTTGACTTCTTCCTTTTTCACCCTCTGTTTCACTTTTTTTATGTATTTGTCTTTAATCTCCCGAAAAGGTGGTAGTTTTAAAATGAAATTTTAAATTGTGAATCTATTTCATGCTTAAATTTCGTTGCATAAAATTATTCATGAGAAAGTGGATTTTATTTCAATCCTGAATAAAAAAATTCTTTTTATTTCAAAGATAATTTTATTTCCTAAAAATCATAAAAATTGTAAAAACTGATCGATTATTGCTTAAGAATTTATTTCTATGAGCTAAAAACTCAACTATTTCACAGCAAGTTCATGCATTTCGTTAGAAATGCATCTTTTTGGTTAAGTTTTAAACTATTTTCATAATGATAAGTATTTTTTGTTTGAGTTGAAAAATCAAGATTCACGTTAAAAATTCTTGTTTTCAGGTTTAAAAGTCAACTGTTTCCTAAAACATTCAACTTTTTAACTTGCAAACTTAACCATTTTTTGCTTAAAACTTTTTTTCGGCTAAAATAATAATTTTATTAGTAAATTTATCTACTTTGTTAAATTAATGTTTTAGGTATAAAATGGTTCTGGTTTAAAAGTTATATTTCTGGTTTAAAAATTTAACTATTAGATGGCATGTGAAACTGCTTTTGTTTTAACTTAAACTTTGTCTTTCAAATTCAACTATTTCCTTAAAAATTCATTTTTGTAGATTGAAAATTCAACTATTTGGTTCAAAAATCGTCAGCTTTGTTGAAAATTTCACTATTTTGTAAAAAATTTAATTTTTTTTACAAATTCTACTACGTTGCTATAGTAATTTTTTGCCAAAAATGCCGGGCTACAGTTGTCAATGAGGGGGAATGGGGTAATTAAAATACATAAATTGTGAATTAGAAAGAAGGTGAGAACGTTTACATTTTCTACTAAATATTCCTTTCCAATATCCTTAATTGTTTTTCAAAGCAATATTGGTAACAGTGTAGATATTTTCAAAACGCTTTTTAGACACTTTAAATTAAAATAAGATTTCTGCTTTATTGTGGAAGCAAAGTGGAAAATATATTATTATTGGTATTTCCAACTAAAAGCTCACTTGCTCTACTGAAAATAACTTTTTCTCTTTACTTCAAACTGATATGTTCATAATTCACTAAAAAAATGGTACAATTTAACTGATTTTTAGTAATCTAGACTGAAGCTTAACAAAATATTTTGCTGTGAATTAAGTACGGCATCCCGAATCGAAATTTCCAACATATAATTGCAAACACACTCGGCAGTTAATTATCTAATATTTTACATGTAAAAGTTCGAAAGCCAGTTAATAGAAGTAGTATTGTAGTAAATATATGCTTTTTCAATTCATTATTGAAAGTATGTCTGACCAAACATTAAGCGTTTCTACTGGTTGAAATTTTTTCCGGCAATACTAATTTACTTTTTCTTCCATTCATCGCCATATAAACTTTATTATTTATTTTCATTTACTAAAATTTAGAAACTGTTACGCTTCACGTTTATACTACGACTATCACAAGTTACATTTTAAAGTTCACGCTATTAGAAATTGTAACATTCTCGCTCAGATTTAAATAAAATTTCAGTAACTAAAACAAATAGTTTAATTCTCTTTTTATCACCCTAATCTGAATCTCCTATCTCTTGCAAGTAGTTAAGGGATACAGACCAAAAATTTATGTCAGTTTTATCGCCCTAACAAATTCGGATCCTGATTCTGCGTGAAAATAGAGATTCGAGAAAGAGCGAAAAGAGAAACGAGCTAAATGGTAGGGGCTTCTGTGGGTTACATACGATCGTTGATAGCCCGTAGACCGCTATACATTTTACTATGAATGTAGGAAATCGGGAGAGCTCGAAATTTCTCCACGATAATCTGAATCAGGAAGTGTCATATCGTAAAATTACATTTGATAGTAGCATATCCTCTTTTACTTCCACAGCTTTTGAAACTGACGTTTCTGGCACAAAACCCCATATAAGTTAAGAAACGAGTTCCTGAGGTACTCGAGTAAAAAAAATGTTTTATTAAAATCTTATTAGGATACCAAAAAAGGCACACTAATTTACCGGGTAAGATATAAATCAGTTCTAAAGTACTATATTATCTGAAAATTGTTAAGAGGTCGACATAGGGACAAAAATGCTATTAAAGCTCAATATTATTTTTCTGAATTAAAAAATATCTATTTAAACAAAGCCTAAAATTTTTTAATTTGTAGAAAAAATTCTAAATCCAACTATCGGGTTCAAAATTCTTGTTTGTAGAACATAAATTGAACTAGGCAGTTCTGAATTCCACTATTGAGTCAATAATTAAATTATTTATTTGAAAATTTAACTACACTACCGTCGGAAATTATGAGATCGATTGACGCAAGCACTATTAAAAATGACTGCTGGCTTTGAACCACGATAACTCAGCGAAAAAAATGGTAGGGCATTAAAAAAAACAGTTGGAAAGCCTATGAAATTCCACGTCTAGTAATGTCAAACACATCTTTTTTGATCTGCTGATAAGAATACAGCACGTGATAAGTTTTAAAAAAATTCTAGATTTCCTAAAATTTTGTACCTCGACTTCAACTTGTAGCATGACCTAGGAAAATTGTGGCAAAAATCTGGAAATTATAAATTATAGAGCCTGAAATTTTATCTTTAAATTAAGCTAAAGAAACATAAAAAATCTTTATCGGTTCCCGAGATACGATTAAAAACGTTCAATCGTATCTGAGTTGAGTTTTAGTTGACCATCACGGATCCCGGCCGGTCTGCTGCTCGCATCCTTCGTTGAGGCAGGACCGAATAGGCCACGCACATAAGTGGTGCTTGATTGAGGCTATCTTATACTTTTAATTCTGCTCATCAGTAATTTTTATTTCAAATTATTGTAAATATTTTAAATTATTAATTGTTTTTTTATTATTTACAATTATTTCAATTCAGAATTATCCCCATATTAAAGAATAAAAAAATGATGAACAGCTTTTTTTATTTC
>JAAAKG020136709.1:0-13113 GCA_010014905.2 Druon quercuslanigerum
GAACTGCAATGTTCACGAAACGTCGGCAAAATTCGCAGTTTTGTACACGATTGAAACCCGAAATATCTACTTTATCATAATGAATCATCGTGAAAGCATCAAATCTATTAAAATTTAAATTCTTTGATCGGTATGGGTGTTATGGCCATCATAATAAAAATACATGTATATTTAAATAATTTATTTTAGTTTTGATACGACTGCAGATCACAAGAAATATTATATTTTATTTCATCTCTTTTTTATTCAATTAATGATACACATGCTGTAGAGAATCTTCTTTTGTAACAACTTCATTAAACCAACGAGGGAAGATTGGGTAGCGTTTGCCTGTATGACATTCCCTCATTTCAAGTGTGGTCATATGGTCAACTTTACCGCTTATCATGTTTATTCTTATTCTTGAATGATTCCTACTTACCTCGTACATTCCACGAAGAATGCCATTATAATCCAATATTGCAAAAACGTCACCATTGGATGTTGATAATACAATATGTTCTCGAGTTGGCACGGTCACAAATTTACTATGACCTAACTTGACTTGAACTCGTTTCTCGGCAGGAAAAATATATCTTCGAAATTCGAATTGCCGGTTCGGATTTTTTTGGGGAATGATCCGAATAAATCCAAGTTGTCCAAGTGAATATCCGAGTACTTTATTAGAAGGAGGCCTGCCCGGAGGAGATTTGGACCTGGCATCAAGAGGATGCTCCATAGAAAAAGTCCTGTCAAGTGAATGTTGTCTGACCGGAGAAGAATAACCAGGATTACGTTCGCCATTGCGATTCCGTTCGGGCTCTAGTGAATTATAGTTATCAAAGGCTCTAATAAAATTGTTTGGGAATATTGGGTGATTTTTGCCTACTGGACAATCTCTCTTTTCATCTACAGTTAAATTAATAACTGCGCCGCTTATCATATTTATTTTTATTCGCGAAAAAGTTCTATCGGTTCTATGCAATCCGCGAAGTATCCCATCATAATCTAATATTGCAAAAACCTCATCATTTGATGTTGACAATACGATATATTCTCGTGTTGGCCCCAACGCATATCTTCTCTCATTTATTCGCATTCGAATTGTTGTATCTGTAGGAAAAATATATCTTCGAAATTCAAATTTCTGGTTTGGATTCGTGCGAGGAATAAGGCGAACATATCCAAGTTGTTCTATTTTATATCCAAGCACTTGATCAGAAGGAGGCCTTCCAGCAGGAGATATGGACCTGGCCCGAACAAGAGACGCGTCAGGAGTAGAAGGCGGGTCAGTTGAATGTTGGCTAGCTGAAGAAGAACCAGGATTTTGTTCGCCATTAGAATTCCATTTGAACTGAAATGAATCGTACTCTGAATAAGCTTTTATAAAATTCAGTGGGAAGATTGGGCGATTCCTGCCTACTGGACAATCCCTCATTTCTTCTGGGGTCAAAGGGTCAATTTTGCAACTTATCATGTTCATTTTGACTCTTGGGTAGTGTACTTGTAACTTATAAATTCCAAAAAGACTCCCGGTGTAATCTAATATTGCAAAAATGTCACCAGTGGATGTTGATAACACAATATGTTCTTTGGCTGGCACGGGACTATATGCCTTTCCGGATGTTCTCCAAAAAATGGATGTATTAGCTGCCAAAATGTATTTCCGAAATTCGAATGTAAGGTTCCGATTTGTACGGGAAATGAGCCGAATATATCCAAGTTCTGCAAGTGAATATCCAAGAACTTTAAAAGAAGAAGGTCTGCTAGGAGGAGACCTGGACCTTGCACGGAAAGAGGGATCTTCTGTAGAAGTAAAGTTAGTCGTAATTTGTTTGCCAGAAGAATAAGGATCAGGAATACGTTCGCTATGAGGTTTTCCGTTGGACTGTAAGCTGCTTTCTGCAAGAAGATATTGAAGATTGTTTTTCAGAACATCTATGTTTGATACCTTTGGCTGAATTCAATGTTATCACTCAAGTAAGTTTTACCAAGCAATTGTCAAACAAGAAAAGATCAATAGACACATTATTGTTACACGTTAGTCATACTTAGTTAATTTTAGTCATATGGTGGGTTAATAATGCATGGTACAACAAGTGCGGAAGGTAGGCTGTTCCACACGAGTGTGAAGTTTACTGTACGAGCCGTGAACCACCCGAAGACAAGTCGACGGCACTTGGTGTCACCTTCACGAAATCAGCAACTGTCTACTTTCAGCACCTGTTGCATATAACATTTTTGGTAACAAATGCCGGAGATTTTGCACTTGAAAAATAAGTTAAAAATACCAAGCTTTTCGTAAAAATTTCAAACATTTAGGACATTTACCAAATTTATGGAAGTTTATAGAGAATTGGTTATTTACCGAAAATTTTAAGAAAATTTCTAAATAATTTATGGTAATTTGTCAGTAACCTCTAGTCAATTATCACTTTAAATTCGCCCAATCACTATTTGCGACTCACAATAAGGCTCAAGCGTCAAATAATAATAAAATAATGTTGTGTTTCCGGCACTCACGGAAAATAAGAGTACTCAAAAAGAAAATCTAATATGCAAATAGTGTTTATACCTTACTTCCGTTATGTCTCATTACAGATGTTCATTTTCTAATTATATGCTAAATGCATGAATCAAATCTCTATGCACATACAATTACATTCTTGTATATTAATATCATTGTCAATAAATCAATTGAATATCCTTAACTATTTTTAAGTCTTTCATTACTTCCTCTTTGTTGTTTCATAATAAATATTAACTAAATGTTTCAAAATCATTTTTGTTAATTTAAAAAAATTCTACTATACTTTATAAAAGGTCTTCGTAGATTGAAAATTTAACTCTTTGATTCCAAGTTCAGTATTTGTTGTTGATAAGTAATACATTTTGTTAACAAATTAAATGTTGAATTTCCACATGTAAATTTTTAGAAGAGATTCTAAATAAATTGCTGCAAACTAATTTTGTACCAAATCTGAATTTTGGTAAATAGCTACCCACTCCGGATGGTTCACTGACTTTCGGAAGAGAAAATCTTGCAGCAGGTATGTCAAAAACATCTTCCTCCTTAATGCAATGTTTTAGATCGTCATGCATTATCTTTAATGTCCCGAAATGACCGTCTGTATTAGGGGCACAAACCAACATGTACCCTTGAAAATTATACCCAGGATGTATCTATCCTTGCATTAGATATTATAACCTCTTCTTCGAGAGGATCACGTTACCTAGGTCAAAAAATTGCATCAGCTGTGAAAATAGCTTGTTTTCCGAACAAGGCACACACGGTTGATCCTGAGCCCCAGGTGTAAAAAACACATCTGCTCCTAAGAAGTCTGATTTTTGTCAACTTCAAGCACAATTTGCGGGGAAGTCAGGGTAACCTTGATGGTCTTTGCGATAAATAGCAGTTTTCCACAGCGTTCTTTATCTCCTTCTTGCTTGTGGCTTCTTATAGTACCGCAAGGTAAACTGCGCAACTGCCTTGACCTTCCAATCGACTTCGGGTAATTTGCGTTCCCAGTGTAGCACTTTGATATCCCTGGAGTGGGTTCCTCGAGAAAATGCGTTTGGGCGAATGCCCCAGGTGTAAAAAACAAATCTTCTTCGGGAGTCTGGTTTTCGGGGTACTCTAGGGTGCCTGCAGCTAGGAACATACTCCAGGGTCCAAAAAGTACTTGAGAAACTAAATTTCCTCGAAGAAGCTGTGTTTTAAAAACCTGGGAAATTTCGGTTATTCTTGTGCACTTGAGAAACTTTCAGATGGTGGAAGATTCAGACATCAGTAGCTCGCGGAAAAAATAGTTTACAAAAAAGCTATTCACCATATGAAAAGCATGAAAGGAAAGTCACTGGAAATTTTGAACGCAAGGACTTTATATCGATTGGTTCTCAGAAGAATATGCTATCTAATCGTTACCATTAAGAATTAGGCTAACCTTATTTAGTTAAGTTATCAAGAGGAATAAATAACTCACTATTTTTCGAAAAATTTCCTCAGAATTCAAAACCCCAGTATTTTGTATTACAGCTTGTAATGTAATTTAGGCTTCTATAACTTTCAAAGGATGCTTTTTAAATATTTAAATTAAAAAGGATGTCGAAAGTTTTTTACAAAAAGTAAAACTCTATTATAAATTCTATATTAGTAATTTAAAAAAATTCTTTAACGTTTTTCGATTTTCCATGTAACTACTCATAAGTTATCAGTAGGTCTTAGTATGAGCCTGTCTTAAAATACTTGGCCGAGATTTTGTAACCAAGATCTAAGTGTTTCGACATTGAAATAAGTTAAAGCACACGGTAGAATACACAAGTTTAGGTAGTATATGTAGGTTTCGAATCATCAGCGAGTGCGAATTTTCAAAGCGTTAAAGCATTAATAAAAATAAGGGTTATAGATATATTATATTACTATATTTACCAATAGAATTAAGGATGACCGCAAAAATAAGAACAGTAGTATGGAGAATCTGCATTTTCCCGAAGAAGAAGAAAAAATAACTAATGCTGCAACGAATAATTTGTCTAAGAATTGTATCTGAAGAATATTCAGTTACATTATCAGAGTGCAAATATATACATAAGCAGCCGTTATCTCACATACAAGTGATAAAGTGACGGTTTTATTGACAAGATTTCCCTTCGCAGATAAATATATCATTTTACATTTTTAATCATCATAATCATAATGATAAAATTCTCATTCCAAATGGAAATTATTGGTTTTATGCAAAAATTTTGGCTCGACGATTTAGTCAAAATTTGACGCTTTTGGACTTTTTATTGAGAATTAATAGCTCTTACTTCTGTTTCTATTTGTGTCCGTTGTTTGTTATATGGTCCAATGGTTCTAGTTTATCAAACAAAAATGCTTTTAAATTTTTATTCTTCCACCAAACTATTTAATATAATATAAAATATAAGGCATGCTATTGAGGGTCCAAATCCAATAAGGGGACGAGCGTTTTGAACGCGAAAAATAATAATTGTCCATACTTCTTAGTTAGTTAGTGGAAGCTTCTAATGTGTCCCCTAAGGGTTTACATTTTTCAATTACCCTCTTCCTATTCCTTAACACACCTCCCACACCCTTTTTGGTGGTGGGAGGGGGGCCTACAGCTTAAGGTGGGTTCCGATTTACCAGAACCTCGGTGAAGGTACATAAGAAAATTTCCAGAGGTACCGGCTCAGGGATCGAACCCCGGACCTCTGAGGTGAAGTCCGAGCGTCTAACCACTGAGCCACCGAGGCTCTTTTTAAAATTTATCTATTTGGTTAAAAAATGAACTATTTTATTGGAAATCTGTTTTTTTATTGTCTGAAAATTAATTTTTTTACTGAAAACTGAACTATTCAAGTTGAAATTACGACTATTATGTTTTTCTTTTTTTTAATTTAATTTTTTTAACTAAAAATTTAACTACTTCATTTAATATTTCATTACTTTAGTTAAAAAATCATCTCTGGTTGAACTTTAATTTTTTAAACTTCAAATTTACCTATTCAACTATTGTTTGAAAAATTATCTTTTTAGTTGCAAGTTCATCTTTTTTAGAGAAATTTAATCTCGTGGGTTCAAAATTAATCTTTTTGGTTGAAAATTCAATTATTATAGTTAAAAATTTATTATTTTAGTTGAAACTCCATATTTTTAGTTGAAAATTCATCAGTTTAGTTAAATATTAATTTTATGAATTGAAAATTGAACTATTTGTTTGAGAATTAATGTATTTTTTAAAATCTTCTTTTTTGGTAGAAAGTTAATCTTTTTGTTTAAAAATTCAACTACTTGATTAAAAGTTTATCTGTCTTATTGAAAATACAATATTTTCACTTGAAAAGTTAGGAATATAAAGTGGTTTGAATAATAACTTATATATTAATAAGTAATTTATTAAAACTTTTTTAATTAAAAATATTAATAGAAGCCCTGGAAGCTGAAAAAACATGATTTATAATAAACTCGCGAATTTGTATACATATTCCGAGACCTGGCGATAACTTGAGATACCTGGAGACAACCTGGGATGCAGGTAAGAAAAAGTATTTATATAAATTGTTGTCACAGGCTTAAGATGTTTACTGCCTACATTTCGAAGGAATTTTTTGTTAGAGTTGGATTTTATATTTTTTTGAACAGTTTGCACGGGGCTATTCCGGTATATATAATCAGGTACAGACGCATTTTTATAATGCAATCAAGTGATCTGATGAGACCAGTGTGCCGCCGACATATTGGAAAAAGCCTGGTTTTTACGGCATCATTGACGGATTGGGTTGCAGTCAGGTGCTGTGTGGCGGACCTACAGCTTAAGGTGAGTTCCGAACCAGCAGAACCTTGGTAAAGGTACATAGAAGAATTCCCAGAGGTACCGGCTCATACAACAATTTAAACACTGTACAGTGCTAAATCAACTTTAAATTAACTTCTATTTACTATATTTAAAAATATGATTTTTCAAATATCGAGGTAAGACGTTTCCGACGAAAGTGAGTCGACTAACCTATTTTAATCTAATTTTTTTCAGTTTTTTTAACGAAAAAAATGGCATTTTATTTATTTATAAACTAAATGAAAAATGATAATTTAGTCATTTTTAACAACATGAAATTAACTTTCGAATTTAACTTATTTCAGAAATCTTAAATGGGCAAAACAAGTCGTTGGAAACTCATCGAAGTATCGAGTGCAAAACAGATCCCTTTGTGGAAGAAGAAAGCAGCAAGGATATCAGTTGTAATGTTTTATTCTGTTAGAATGGTGATAGCAATGGTTTCATTCAAACAGAAATACACGTTGGGCAATCAGTCAAACAAACTAAAATTATTATTGTGAAAGAAGTGCCAACAGTAGCAAATACGAAAGACTCTAAATGTGGTCCAGATTTTGAAAGAGCTCGCGGATTTTTGTGCTTCCTTGATATAAAGTAACACATAACTATGAAGCAACTATCTCGAGTAACATTTGCCTTTTTTGCTTCTCATTTTAGCCTAATCGAATTAGGCAAGGATGGACAACCTTTTTATTACAGAAAACTTAGAAAAGAAAACAGTCTTCTACTGTTCTGGATGAAGTTAAAATTGGTCATTTCTTTTTGTGCCCTGGCATGTCTTTTTCAAATGCATACCAGTACAGCATCTGATAACTTTTACGAAATATTGGAAATGATCTCACTTAAAACGAAGACTTGCATATTCTCGCCCTCGCGAGACAGTGTTAAAAGAAATCTCTTATTGACGCAAATTAAATCTGAGTTGCATAAGCGGAAAGCGACACTTGTAATTCCTCCTGTGGCATATAATCCACAAGTTACAAACAAAGAGGTCGATGAATCATACAGCATTGCTAGTTTCAGATTCACGTGGAAAGAACAATCCAGCGAATTAAACCTTCGCGAATATTAAGCAATATTCCGGTGCATTTGCTACCTTAAAGTAGATACAATTATGCACGTTTGTTCAATTGTAGCTAATAGCCCACCTTCTTTAATGATTGAGCGCAATGCTAAATTGTAAATATAATCTTTAAATATAGAAATAAATGCACTTTATTACATAATAATTATGAGGGTGACCATTGTACAAGGTGTATTCCAATCTTTCATGTTTAAATAAAATAATGTCTAAATACAGTTTCGAAGGCTCGAACAATTAATTATTAAAAGTGTTTGAATTTCAACAACTTTCATCGTAAAACGTTTCGAATCAATTAATTGGGCGCGAACATTCCTTCCACGTTAAGAAAAAATTAAACTATCTACCTATAATTAAAAAATTAAATAATAATTGACTATGGAAAACTTTAATAATGAAAAATTCCTAATTTGTTCAAAATTAAAAGAAGTTCTAATTGGAACTTTCAAAATTTGAATTCTTCAAGCTTAAAATATTTTACTATTTCACATCGAAAACCTTATTTAAGAATTATAACCTTTGAATTAAAGGTTTATATATTATGAAAATTTTAATATAGTTTTTAATTCGTAGGTTCGATTAATTCGTTTTTAATTCATACTTTTTAAATTTAACAATTTGAAAATAATAACTTTTAAAATGGAGCAAAATTTGTCTGTTTATTTAAAATGAACAACAGCTAAATTTTAAATACTTTAAGTTTTTATTTAAAATTTTTAGACATTTGTTCATGCTTTTTAGCAACATCCTAATTCTCAGGCGCATTTCAAAAGTTGAAATTGAGATTTTTTAATAAGGTTGTTTCGCAATTTTAGATAAAGAAATTTCTTAATACATAATTTTAATCTAAACTCAATATGGCTATACTTTTTTTCTGTTGAGTCGTTCACATTTACGCTTAAAATACTCCGATAACATAAATATACCTATTCACGGTAGATTTCCACTATTGGATTTTACGAAACCCTTGTTTTACATTTTTTTAAGCAATATTTTGCGACTTCTATTTTCGACGTGCACATCACCATAACAAAACGTCGGCACAGAAAAAGATATTTGAGAGTCACTGATACATAAGCTGTGATTGGTGGAAAATCCGACCCCTTTGATGTCAGAGGGGCCCTAATGTTTGGGCAATGAGTGAGGAAAAGAGAATTGAACAATAAAAATACTTAGTTTCGGAGGGGGCTTGAGCTCCAAAGCCTCCCCCTGGCTACGCCGCTGTTATTTAGCACCTTCAGAAAACTATAGCAATTACTGTTCAAGAGCAGAGATGCAAAAATTACCGATAAAGCAAATGTTCTAGTCCACAAAAAAACTTCCGATCTCGTGTCTCACTCTCCTCACCACTATCTTCAATGCTTGTATACAACTAAGCTACTTTCCTAATTCATGGGAAATAGCTTACATTTTAGTTTTTTAAAACAGGCAAGGATACATAGCATCAAACCAGCTACAGGCCTATTAGTCATATAAATAGAATGAGCTACATTTTTGAAAAAATAATACTCATATCTATCATCTCCAGGAAAACAGCATCCTTACAGCGTAACAGTACAGTTTTAGAAAATGTCACTCTACGCAGCACATTTTTCTTAAGCTTACCGAATCCATTAGCTTAAATTTCAATCAAAGAAAACATATTAAAGCTATTTCCCTTGATGCGTAGAACAAACCTTTGATAGTATGTAGGACTGTATGTAGACTTATCCATTTCATACATTCTTATCTCGCCAACAGAAAATTCCCAGTTAAAATAGGCCAGGCACTTTCAAAAGATAAATTCATCCGAGCGGGTGTGCCACGAGGCCCACAAGGCAGCATTCTAGGACCGGTTATTTATTATCTACGTTAGCGATATCCATGCGTTCCCCGAAGTTACAAGTGGATTGTATGCAGACGACAACGCGCTATTTAATTCTTCTTGATCAGTTCGAAAAATCTTAAAACTACTTAAAAAAGCTTTTGAAATCGTTGAGACATGGGCTAAGATTTGGAGAATAAAAATTAATGTAGCAAAGTCAGAATCAATTCTTTTCTCATTCAGAAAGCCTGCTAAAATAGTTCCACCAAAAGTGTTTAATGAACCATTAGAATGAGAAAATTCCATAAAATACCTAGGGGGTAAATTTCATAAACGTCTCAATTGAAAAGAGCATATCCATGAAACTAAAATTTATTCGACTAATTATAACCTATGTCTATGCAATTTGGGTGGGCGCGACAAAAAATAACATCAGTCACATCCAGATGATACCAAATTAATTCCTCATACGTGTCACAAAAACCCCTAGATATGCCAAGAACTTTGTCCTTCACAGATATTTTCAATTACCTTACATTTCAGAGGATATCAAAGAAACCGCCACTAAATTCTACGAATATACATCATTATCACCTTTTGGACATATGTCCTCTCTAGGAAAATATAAATTTTACCCGCTTCGCTAGCACGCGATATCAAGACTTCCTCATGAAATAAGTCAACCAGCGTATAAGGCTGGATATGTTTTTCGTTTAACTTATTCAGTTAACTAATGTATTACCAAATTTCAGTTCTTGCGGTATTAGATATTTATATTTTTCTCAATGAACACTGCGCGTCCATGCAGTTATTATAATATCTTACAAGTTTATGCATTTAAAGGGGTTTTGCCATTCTGATCAGAGAAGGTGTTAGATTTATGTAAAATGTTGACCCCCTCAGTTGTTGTTAAATGCCCACGTTTTGAGATCCCCTGAATCCGAAAAACAGGTTTTTACGAATATGTCTGTCTGTCTGTGAGCACGATAATATTTGAACGAATTTTGGATAAAAATTCAAAAAGTGAGCGCATTTTGAAAATTTTTGAGACCACTTTTTTTAATCAAAAATTCTTTGTGCGGATGTTCATAGTATTCAAAAAGACGAACAATTTATCCTGATGACTTTTTTATAAAACCAAAAATTACCAGAGTTGTAGCATTTACAAAATTCACAAAAATACAAGAAAATGAAAATTATAAGCAAAATAATGCACGATATGGAAAAAGTCAAGAGAAGAAACATTTAACTAGCATAACCATTTATCATAAACATTTAAACAGCCCTACCGACCGCCGCACAGCTCGTGTCTAGAATTTTTATTACGGTATACCTATACCGAAATTTCTACAGGTGGACAGCGCAGCTATCGGTGGATTGTGTCTAGTATAAAAGACTCCTTTCTACCTCTCCACCAAAACGCTCTAAGACCCCGCATAAAATGAGGTTCATGATGCAAAACTAATTATAGGTGGCAGGACCGAGCCGACTACTAAACCCTTTGTCAATAAGATGCGAATTTCAATAAATGAAATTTTGTGAGTAAGTATAAAGTGCAATTTATACCTTATAAAACTCACAAAATAGGGAAGGGCGGAGCGAGATTGTGCACAAAATCTTTGACGCTAATTAAATTTTAACCTGTAAGAACTTGCAGAAATAAATATTAGTTAAACATTTCTCCAATTTATTATTTACAAGTTGCACATGTGCTTCTGTAAATGGAGCGAACTATTTTTTCCGAAATTAGGTATCAAGTACTTTAGGTTAGGTGGGCCGCTATATAACACGCGGTGTAAATAGTTTTGAAAATTAATGAAAAAAGTAAGCAATAAATCAAAATTTATGCCATGGAACACCAACTGGAAGAGATATAATGTAAAAATACTATTTGAGACAGAAAATAATCTAAATAATTAGGCAGAGGCAGGATGAAGGAGATTAAATGAATTTAAAATAATAAAATAATAATCTGAAAATCAAATTTAAAGAAAAATATCCATATTACTTGAAACCTACGTAGATACATGATACGTAGATACGTAGATACGTTTGATACATGCCTCCGCATGTATCAAATTCGTATTATCACCATATATTGGAACCTTTGAGTCACAACATTCCTCCAAGTTTGAAGCTGGAAAATGTATTTTTGTAGAAGTTATGGAGGTGGAAAGAAAAATCAAAAAAGTAGTTTTTCTCGTAAACGGCTTGACGATATCGTGCTCAGGACACTGTGTAACTGTGTACCTTTATGGTATACTGTATTGGCCGGCTATTTCTTTCAGAAACAACCCTTTTTCATCTGTTTTTCGTCAGTAACGTTGTTGGCAAATCTAGAAATTATAATATGTAATTATGAACAATACATTTTTTCTTCCCTCTCACAATACGGGGTGCTTTTTTATCGTGATTCCCCTCGCCTCTCACGGATAGGGGTGCTTTTTGACCGTGAGTCCTCTCGCCTCTCACAATACGGGCTGCTTTTTGAACGTGAGTCCCCTCGCCTCTCACGAATCTGGGTGCTTTTTGATCGTGAGTCCCCTCGCCTTTCACAATACGGAGTGCTTTTTTGATCGTGATTCCCTTCGCCTCTCACTAATCGGGGTGCTTTTTGACCGTTAGTCCCCTCGCCTCTCACAATAAGAGGTGCTTTTTGATCGTGAGTCCCCTAGCCTCTCACGAATCGGGGTGCTTTTTGACCGTGAGTCCCCTCTCCTCTCACAATACGGGGTGCTTTTTGATTGTGATTCCCCACGCCTCTCACGAATCGAGGTGCTTTTTGACCGTGAGTCGCCTCGCCTCTTACAATACGGGTTGCTTTTTGATCGTGAGTCCCCTCGCCTCGCACAAATCAATAATTGTATTTTAATCCTGATCGCTGTTATCAATCACTGGAATATTATTTTTTGTTTTAAATACATCGCTGAGTATTTGAACTGGTTGAATAATCCTCGAAAAATACCTAGCATGTGACAGCAAATACACGTCTGGTGCGTCTGTCATTAGCTCACTCACATTTATAGTGTGTTACGCCTGAAACTCCAACACTGTTAGGCTTGCACCTAATAAAACATATGTATGATGTTTAAAAATGTGACGAGATTGGACATTGAATTTAAGCACAACTGTCTCTTCTTTCGCATACTCAATAACCAGTTTCCCATCCTTATCTAACATTTCTGCCAAATAAGATACAGCCTGAGAAAGCAGATATGATCCAGTGAATAAGACCTGAAGGAGTAGTAGGTGGCAGGTGAAATGAAGGTACACAATTGTACAGAACAAAGAAGGAAGTTTTATTCAAAGCGACTGAGAACACATCCTTGCAGCGCGAACCTCGTTTGCGGAATGAGGAGGGCGCGCCGGCAAAGGCGATGCGACGCGCCGAGCGAGAGACGCACATGCGCAGTGCGCTCAGCATTCTAGGCGCCAATACACCTACATTCGTATAACTCCAATACTCCCTCACGACTAGACTGCTGAGTCTTTACAATAAATATATCTTTCTATTTATTATCACTTTCATTTGTGCTATTTGGCATATTTGGCATTTTTTGTTTGTTGCTTGACCAGCACTTTGGTTCTTTGTTATTACAATATAAAAGTATAAAAAGTAAAATTAGCTTATTCAGGTAAAATGAAATACTGATTTAATTAACACAGTATAATCTCAATAAGGACGCATAAAAGGAACTTAACATATTCAATTTGAACGTACATCTCAAGTACAAACAAGAAGTGAACAACTAAGACAAACTACCAACTTCCGGAATGATAAAACCAATCTTGTTTGACATTGTCAAAATAGAAGTGATTGCCCTCTTCATTAGTGTACCAAGCAGTACCGTCAACATAAGAAATACCATTTTCTCCTTGGTTGTACTCATGTGATTCAGTATTGTCTC
>JAAAKG020136710.1:0-13113 GCA_010014905.2 Druon quercuslanigerum
GCGAGGAATCGAAGTTGTTACCATAGCATCGCTTCTAGAGATATCTGAACATAGTGGCCCAATACTTTTGCACACGTGAATATGGAATATAATAAAAAAGAACAATGAAATTTTTTTTCAAAAGTTGTTACCTACCTTAATGTTTTGTACAAATAGTATACATAATTTTCGCATCAATGGATTTTCACTCGAGTTCGCCTTTGAAGGAATAGATCAGAAAAACTATGTGGCCCAAAACTTTTGCGCACCACTGTATATCAAACTAGACTCTTATCAGATTAGAGCTTCAAAGAAACTACAAAATAAAACTTTCCACCTGATTAATTTTGAGAGGATTTAGAAGTTTCTCCATGATAAAAGTCCTACAAAAGACCCCATTGCAACCAATTTAAATCTAGGGACATTTTGTGTTCTGCCAAAACACATAAACCAGATTTTTATGTCTTAGCAAAAACTCTTAGCAAAATAATCTCTGATTCCTTACACACGTATAAATACGCTATCAAAATTCTAAAATACTAATATAAGATTTAGAATATAATTTCATCTGAAAAATTGACTGACAAATTTTAGCTTGTACACGTTATGTTGATGACTCATATGTAATCAGTCCGCGCGATAAAAGGGAATGTATACTCCCGAAAAGATTAATTCCACAAACTTCTCAAGTCTTGAAATAATTAGAGATTTAAAATATATAATTATTAAAATTGTTTCCGCAAAAAACACATTCACGCAGATTTCAAAATTTATCATCAGACCACCCTACTATACACAAGACTAGTTTTCCTAAAAATCTAGCTCATATGGCTATTCTCTCATCTTATTCTATTTTTTATATATAAAATTCATCGATATAACAAATTAGATATTCAAAAAAGAAGTAATCATTGATTCTGAATATTTTTTTCTTAAATATGAATGAACCTCTTTAAAATCAGTAATTATCTAGCAGTTAAGAGTTTTAACCATTAGCTTAAACCTACAGAATTAAAAGTTAATGAAAGCGTTTACTATTTGTATCTACGGAACTTAGAAATTTAACCGCGTACTGTGACATTCTTTTAATAACATGTTTTTAAACTTTTGTGTAGCTTTTTGCTTCTTAGCATTTTAGAATATTTTATAATTATTATTTTGTACTCAAGTTTTGCTCGTTTTGAAATAATTATGACGAACATATCCAATGGTGACGGTAATCGTAGGTAAAACCATTGCAACACTCGAAATATAATTACAACAATTTTTATTGTTTTTAATCAGATACATTACTATTTATTTATATAGAATATTATGTATTTTTCTAAATTACTATTTAGTCTGATGAGGAGAAAGAGAAGATTTCAGGAAGAGTTTTCTAGAGTATCTGAAAGTTGTCGTTGACTCTTGTCACAACATTCATCTATATCAAGTTCCTAGAGGTTAATTACGGGAAGAAATTAACATCAAATCCAATGTTGCATTAAAACGCAATTAAAAAGTACTGGAGTACAGAAGAATACCCGATGAAATTGCGTGATCGATATTGCGCCTGTAACTTGACAAGATTTACATTAAATATATGAAGAAAATTTGAAGTGCTTTAATTTTGAGCATGCAATTTAACAAAAATTATGAGCAAACTAAAAAATATTTATAGTGAAAATTTATAATATTTTCATAGTTTAATGAATGAAATTTCTTTTAAGGCAATATACTTAATAATGTGTGGTTTTACCAGTGATATGACGTTTAGTTAAGTCTAAAGAGTTTATTAAAGTATGTAATTCATACCTACATTTACATAATTCAAATTGATTATCTGCATTAATATTTATGTAGAAATGCACCAATATTTTTCAGATCATCATCAGTAATGCAAATACAGTTTTTCTACAAATGAATTTAATTTCCTCTTTTTTCTTGCAGAGATAAGTTTACAGTTCGAATGTTTTTCTAATGGTGTTCCGCTTCCAGGCGATCCAAGTGCCGGACCATCTACTTCTAAAAGACAACCTTCCCCGGCCAGTTCTCTTCCTTCTTCCAGTTTTCTTGCTGATTCCAGAATTCATTCTCCAATCAAGTCTTCTTCTCCAGTCGAACCTTCTCGTCGTTCAAGGTCCCGCTCTCCTGCAGCCGTAAATAGAACTTCATCTACCAGGCTTCCTATTTCGACCGTACTTGGCTATGAACTCGATCAACTTGAATTTATTAGACTTACTTCCTATAATAATCCACAAAGGCTATTCCGACTTCAAAGATACACTTTTCCTGCCGATCAAATAATTGAAGTGCGCGCAGGATCGAATAAGTATAGGTCCATAGCAACCGAAGAACAAATTGTATTATTAACATTCGATGGGTACGTCATTGCAATATTGGACGGTAGTCATACGGTTGCTGGAATATATACATACAATCCTTACCTTTACTCTAAAGTGCGGGCAAAAATTAACATAAGAGACGGCAAAGTTACCCCATTGACTGCAGATGAAATTAAAGAAATTCCGGTAGGCCCCCATCGCCAACTCTCATATAGCTATAAAGTAGAGCATGTATACCCCAGTCAAGAATGAGTTACATTAAGAATACGAACACCAACGTTAGTTTTAGCCAGATTCCTACCCATTACCCTTTTTTGTCCCTACTTGCAGATAAGGTCACTATAGCAGCTTTTTTAATAAATATATTACTTGTGTCGCTACTTTTAATAAATTAAAACAGAAAACCCAATGAGTTCCAAAAATTCTTGAATTAATTTAAATTGTACTCAGAATTCTTTCCAACTCTAATCTGTGGTTATTTTCTAAGTTAAATTACACTCTAATCGCTTTAATTTTGAAACGACTGATCCTTGTATTGAGTCGCTTTGATTATATTCCTAGATCTATAACTTGGACGTCTAATGTTTAAATTTTTATCTTTACTTTTGCTCTGTACATCGACTTATTGACTAATATCCGCATTTAGCTTATACTTAATTCTTCAGCCGATCCTTCGGCATTATTTTCTTTATTTCTCGACACGTATTTTTTTAAATCTTGTGTGTGGTACATGCTTTCTTATTCATATCTTTAAGGGTCACACAGGATAAACGCTTTCCGGTTTACTTCCTTTCTTATCTCGAACAGTCCGTAATAGATTTTCCGAAATTTGCCTAGGATCTTGTTTCCTTTGTCGCATCTTTTTTATTATTTTCAGTGGAACATGCCACCGACTTTTAGTTTAATAATCTTGTGAGGCCGATTAAATGCCCATTTTCTTTTTTAAATAGCTTTCAGGATGATGTTTTCGTTGGTCATTTTAATTTTTCTTTCTTATTCATCATTGGAAGTTAGTGTAGGCAGCTTAGGTTAATTTTCTCATGCTCTTTACGGCTTTTTGTTGAGCTGGATTTCGATTGGAGTGAATCCGGTTGTTTCATGTTGAGTTTTATTCCTGCAATGTTCGATGTTTTTTGACATGAGTCACAACTTGGTAATCTCTTTCTAACCGTTGTAGCCAAATGTGGATAGTAGAAGTACAAATTTAGCATTCTAAAAACTTTTTGAGCACCTACATGAGCATATAATTCGTGACATTACTCTATAATATTCTAAATAATGCTTCTGGTTAGGATAATATTCCTTTATCCTTTCGCTGTAGGGTAGGATCTTCTTTTGGCTCTTGAATAAAGTTCTTTAACCTTTTTTGGAACTCAGATTTCTAATCGTTACTTATATTTGGATATGTAGTTACTTAACTGATGGGACAATCCTTTATCTATAAAATAATCGAAAGAAAATACACTGGATTTTCTCAAAAAGTGCGCCTTCTAAATTTTGTATTTTGTTTGTATGCCTTGAAAGTGTAAAAGACCTTTTGTTACAAATTTAAATTCTGAATAAATTTGTACTATTTACATTTGCCCTTCATTCTTAGCAGTTTACGCAAAAATTCCGATTTCCAAAAAATTTGTGTTTGCTGTAAAAGGATGTCAGGAATATGTTATAAAAAAAGAAGAATCGTGATTACGCGCCAAAGAAACCTGTTGAGTGAAAAATGAACTTTCCAACAACGATTTGTAAACAGTCATGGAATTTTATTGTTTAGTAAAAAGTGAAGAATCGAAAAAAAGGCAAGTTTAAGACTTTGGTAATTAATTATTATTAATGGTCACGAAAAACTATTAAACGGGATTTTTTTGTTTCATATATATTAGTATAAATTGAATCCTTCTTATATAGAAATGCAACTGTTGGGTTAAAAATTCAAAACTTTTATTAAAGAGTAACCTTTTTATTTAAAAGTTCAACTGTTTTGTTGTTAATTCAAGGGTCAGCGTAGAAAATTTACCTCTTATTTAAAACTCATACTGTTTTAGAAGAAATTCCATCTTTCTTTGATAAGAATGAAACCTCTTGGTTGGAAATTCAACTATTTCATAAAAAAATTACTTTATGTATACCATTCATAGGTTGGTGCTGAAAAGTCAAATTAATATATTTTATGAATAAAAATTTTACTATTTTTTTCAAACCTGTGTTTTATTATTTTAAAAAATTATCTATTTTAGTAGAAACTGCATCTTTTTTGAATAAAAATGCAACGGTTCGATTAGAAATTAGAAAATTTAGGTAAAAGGTCCTCCTTTTCGGTTGCAAATTCAACTATTCTTTTAATTTACTTGTTTAAAATTCATATTGAGGCATTAAACAGTCAACCGAAATTTTATTCAGATAAAAATTCAACTTTTTCAACATACGCCTTTTTTATTTTAAAATTAATTTCTTTTATTAGAAATTTCATCTTTGTACGATAAAAATGCAACTCTTTATTTATGGATTAAACAATTCTGTTAAAAAATCATCCCTTTTGGTTGAAAATTCGTATTTTCGGTTTGAAAATTTAACTATTTTGTTGAAAACTATTTCTTTATCGCTGAAAAATTTAATTTTTATAAAGAAAATTCTTCTTTTAGCATTTCTTTGTTGATAATTCATCTTTTTACGTTAAAAATTTAACTATTGTTTATTTTTTATTATTGTTCAGAAAAAATAAGTAAATTTGCAAAATTTTAATTTGTATCAGAAATATTGTCTTATTCTGTTTCCAAAAGATCGGATGTTAAAAATATTACAAGATTGAAATGCTGATGTTTGAACCTTAATGGCCGAGAAAAATAAAAAATTGATCAAAGAAAAATTTTCATTAGTATCAAATACCATATCTTATTTTTCTCTTATAAATTAAAAAATGAAAACTGCAAAAATATTTTTAAAAACTATTACATTTTAAATTGTGTCGCTATAGTATTCAAAAAGTGTAATCTGTTTTTATGAAGTAATACGAAACTGCTCTGAACCTTCTACATGTATGGTAAAATAATTGCTTAAACAATTAATTGGCCCATTTACATAAAAAATTATGCATTTTATAAGTTACTATTTCATCTAATGAGGTAATAAGTGCGGTTTCATGAAGCGGTTTCTGGAGACTCTAAAAGTTTCTGTTATAGTTATAGTTATGGTTAAATTACCTTTGAGTCAATCTAATTAACAATTTGTAGTTTCCTCCAGATTTGAAAAAATTGCTAATTTTTTTCCCAGGACATCGATTTTTGAACGTCAGCTTTATTCTCATCTTTATTTAAACAAAACATAAAATGTGCGTGTTAACACATTTTCTCGATTATCTCAAAAAAATAATGGTTTTTCGAAAAAATGCAAAAAACTAAAGTTGTTTAGAATTAAAAAATACACAACTTTTGTACATTGCGTTTTTTTCGAAAACCCACAATTTTCCGAGATAATCGACAAAATCTTACGATAATCCGGCAATCTGGCGATTCGAGGGTGAAGGAGGGCTAAATTTATAATTTTGACCATTTTTCACCGCCATAACGTCTCTCGCAGAATCGATTGGAAAAGACCGCAACCTGCTATCTTATCGGAAATGGATCAAAGATTTGCGTTACTCAGTAGGACTTCTAGTAGGCCGTCGCTCCGGTCTTCGGCCGGAGGATAGGTCTCGGGAAACGCCCGTCGATCGCCTTCCCGGGGGCGTACGGCGTAGGGACATCTTTTATTTTATCTATTTTTTTATGATCTATTTATTACGACTTATTCTAAACTCGAGATGGGCCAGGTGTAGGCAATGATGATACCTGATGTAAGATCTGGACATAAGCATTTATTTCTAAAACATGTGTAGTAAAGAGAGAAATAAAATCAATATCATTAACAAACATATAAAACACGATATCTATCATGCATATGACTACAACGTGATTCCGATTACTGGACGTTCATACATAATAATACTTTCGTTATCACATCTTTCACCACGACATCGAATCTACACATTTTATCCTGAACATAGAACTTTAATCGATAAAGAATTCTACATTACGCGATTTACCTTACTAATTTGTTTCTTTCTCACAGTCTTTGAATATAATACCGTTTTTGAGGCTTAAGTAGGAGTTACAATATTTTTTAATCGTAGGACAGCTTTCAGAGCAAACGGAGAATTGAGGCAATCTCCTCGATAGTTTTCGCGGCGGAGGGACTCTAAACGGGCGACGAGCCGTCACTGGGTCGCGGCGTATATAAACTCACAAATCCTAGTGTATTAATTGGCGATGCGGGACTCGAACTTCCTTCACGGATGGCTAACTCCAGCATGTGCCGATAAAGTGCGTGCCGTTCACCATCAGGCAAGAATAGCTTACCCAGTGGACTTGGATTATGCCGAGCTTTATTTTTCGCCGCGAGAACCAGCCGTTTCAGTCGGGATGGAAGATTGCAGATTAATCGCCCCGAGAAGACCAGGCGTTCCAGACAAGCTGGAAGATTTCAGGCTAGGCACGCTCCAGAGGTCTGGAGGATAGCTCGCCAGACAAGCTGGAGGATCAGTCCCATTCTCGGGTTCTGCACGGCTTTATATTGCGTTGTTTCCACTTCCAGTTGTGCAGATGAGATGCTGGTTACTTAGTGGGGTCTGGCGGTGGCTACGATTGGTGGCGCTGGCTAACGTGGTTCGTGTACTCGGCAGGGTGGGGCTCGCGCTCGGGCCTGTTTTACTTTAATATCAGTAACTATCATTATTTGTCTCGTTTTAAGACTAAATGGCATGTTACACACTCAATCACTCACTCAATCATCGCTCTTGCAGCTGCATACGTTTTGGACTTCATTTCTGTAAGTTCAATGTAATTAATACAAATATTTACATAATTGAAATGGATTGTGTGCAATTATATTTTTGTAGAAATGCACTAATATTTTGTACATTATTATCAATCATACAAAAACATTTTTTCTTCAAAAATATTTAATAGCCTCTTTCTCAGACCCTCATATGAGAAGTAAAAATATATCAAATGAGGCTAAATGGCAATACATAATTATATGTTTATAATGACTGTACTATACGATAGCTAAACATGAATTTATTCAGATTATACGGTTTATACACGATATACATTTTATACAAGTCATACATTAAGCGTTTTTTTTAATTACTATTTAATCTGATGACGGAACAAGTCAGGTTTCAGGCATTAATTATAAGAAGAAATTAACATCACATCTATTCCTTAAACGTAAGCACAATTTAAAAAAAAATCATAAAAAGTAATTAAAAGTAAAAAGAACTAACTATATGGCACTGATATTTTGTAGATTATTATTAGTAATTTAAAAACATTTTTTCTTAAAAAATATTGAATCGCCTCTTTCTGCTTGCAGATATAAGTTCACAATTTGAATATTTGCCTAATGGTGCCCTTATTCCTAGTGTGCCTCATGGCAAACCATCTTCTCCCTCACCCATGTATAGAACTTTACCTACCAGACTTCCTTTTTCTAACGTACTTGGCTATGGACTTGATCAACTTGAATGTATTCGACTTATTTTCTATAAAAATCCACACCGCCTATTCGAAATTCGAGGACACGCTTTTCCTGCCGATACACCAAATGAATTGCTCGATGGACCGAATACGTATAGACCTATACAAACCCAAGAACAAATTGTATTATCAACATTCGATGGGGACGTCATTGCAATAATGTATGTTAACAATACTCTTGCTGGAATATATAAATACGATACTAACTTTCAATTTAAAGTACGGACTAAAATCAACATGAGAAATGGCAAGGTTACCCCATTGACTACAGATGAAATCAGGGAAACTCCAGTAGATCCCAATCGCAAACTCTTATATGGCTATAGAGTAGACTATATAAACCGCAGTCATGGGTGAGTTACTTTGAAAAAAGGCAGTTATTGTTAAATCATACGTTTTCGTTAATTCAGTAGCTTAAATAACGAGAAATATATACTGTCCTCACAAATTAAAAAACAATGCAGAAAATTGAAAGCGCGGGAAAAACAATATAAAATTAGGTTTAAATCGCTGGACCCCTTGTAGATAAAATAGGAATAGCTTTCACTTGTCACATAACGTTTAATTTTAAATTAAATGTTATGAAACTAACTTGTATTATTTTTCTCCAGTTAATGAACAAAAACTGTCAGTTAGCAGGCTTAGACTGCGGACCCTTTTAATATTTCTACAGTTGCTCTTATCGAAAATTTAATACACAAAAAATTCCTTTTAATGCAAAAAATCACATAAAACTTTATGAAAATTCAGAAACGTGCCTTCTTTTATGACAATCAGCATTCTTCTTTCAGTTTACTTCCTCCTTTCGATCCACCACTTGTTTGGAGGTCCAATTCTTCTTCTTCAAGTAGGAACATGGCTATACTCAAAAGGCTTCCTTCTTCTGACGAACATGGATATAGACTTAACCAGCTTCAGTTTATTTGACTTATTCCAATAAAGAATCCGAACCAGATATTAGAACTACGAAGATATACTTTCCCGGCGGATAAATTAATTTTATTTGTCAAACAAAAGAATCACTATGGACCTATACCAATCTAAGAACTAATTGTATTAACAACAGTATCTGACGACGTCTTTGCAATCCTGGAGAGCAGTAATCATCTTGCTGGAATACATATATATATATATATATATATATAATGCTAGCAGTCGGGCCAAAGAACAATTAAAAATAAATATGCTAAGCGAAATGGTTACCCAAATTAACAAAATATGTAATGAGGGAAGTTCCAGTAGGCCACCTTCGTCCGATCTTTTATAATTTTATAATACAGCCTGCTAACCAAATTCCTTAGCGATTTCCAATGAATTAGAAGAATTTTTATACCAAAAATCTGCTTTGCGCATTTTCACACATTTCATCGGGATACTCCCGTTGCGCTCTCGATATTTATTTTCTTAATTATCTCAAAATAAATAAAAAATCACAATTCTTTCTTCAGGCATTTTCCTTTATCTCGCGTTGTTATGCTAAAAAATTTAACGAGTCCTGTTCGAAAGTGGTTCAAAAAATTGTTTAGAATATTTCAAAAGCATAGCTTAAAATTTCTTGTTGTGGTCTCTAATTTCGGACAATTCTAATACTTTGTCAATCATAAATCGGAATGTAAGAAATTAGAAAAATTCGTATCTTTATTTTGGGTAAACAACTTTTATTTATCGATTTGTTTTCGTACCGTTTATTGTTTTTCTAAAATTTTTCATTTTTATTTTCAATGTCATTCTTTACAAATTAGACAGAAACTACATGTCCTGACAAGAAGTGATTCGTAAAAAATTTGTGTATCTACGTTTGCAAGATAATTTTTGTTTATTACTTCTTTTTCGTGGCTAACATAGTTTAACCACAAAATGATGGTTGATGGAAATCCATTGATGAGTTTGCAACATGAAACTTATAAATTACCTAATAATTCCCTAGATAAGATTATCTGGGTAAAAGGACGAATATTGACAGTGTCAACACATAAAGCACAAATTTGGCCTTTGCTTGCGGTTTGGTAAAGGTGCATAAATAAAGTTATCCATTGAAACCTATTATATCGTTTGGAATTCTGGAATAGATTAAAAAATTTTAGGGTCCAGAAAAAGAGTGTCCAATTGAATACAATAGATTTAATACGTTGACTATTCCATATTAAGGTAGAATTTCACAAATAATGAAACGTGCATATTTGACAATTACATCAGTTTCCTGTAATTGATGATTGACTGGCAGACCTCCGTTTTAATACAATTTGGTGCTGGCGTTGGAACTTTTTGATATTTGATGGTTGCTAGTTGTATCTTCTTTTTCTAATTTTTAGCTTTGACTTCTGCTTCTCCGCGAATAAGAAGGCACGGATTTTTTCCAAATTAGTTTTGTGTCTAAATCATGAGCTGACTCACAATGCCTTACTTATGAGTCCTAGGTCAGTTGGCCCAGAACGAAAGGCCCTCCTCTTTTCCTGTTTTCTCTACTTTGTGGAGATGAGGTTTTCCCTTCCTTTTTTGCTTTCTGCTGCTCCGGCTGCTTGGGCTGTCTGGTGATGTCCTGGATGTCTGGTCTCTGAATTGACTTTCTCGAAGTGAGGGCAATGACCTAATCGACGCCATTTTTAGGAAGTTTAGGTTGGTGTGATCCGACTGATCACACGAGATTAACTAATGAACGTTATTTGGGATAAAAGAAAAATCAACTTGAAATTGCAATTATTTATCATAATTAAGATTAAGTTAAAAACAAGAGATTAAACTCCAACCGTAAAAAATTTTATTTGTAAACGTAAACGTTTCTACCAAAAAGATGAATTTTGAATCCAAATAGACGAATTTTTGACAAAACAGTTGCAGTTTTTCCACAAAAAAGATGACTTAATCAAAGTATGTGAACTTTTAAACAGATGCATTCACAGAAAAATATATAAATTTTTAGGCATAAAAGAATGTCAAAAATGTATAAAATCTTTTTCGATTTCTTCCTCTATTGCATAAAATTATAAACTTGTAGAGAATTTTAACTTTTGTGTTCCCGCAATCTCCATTTTTTTGAAGGCACTACCGCACAACAAATTTTTATTTATTTCATTACATGTGCAGTTGAAAAAATTTCACACAGCGCCTCATTAATGCCGGAAACGGGGCAGCCAATGAACGTCGATTGATAAAAAAAACAACTTTTGAACATACGGTAGACGAGAAGGCCCCTCCAGCCCTAGAATTATTGGCCATGTAAGCTACTGCAATCATTTCAATCTTATCACTTAAGCGATAAGAATAAAGAATAAAACGATAAGAATCAAATATTCGGATGAATTTTTGATTTATTATTCCCAAACTAGTTTCTGTTGAGGCAATCGAGATACTATGTATGATATATACTCTAATAAAACACAATAATATTATTCAGATACATTTGTTAACCAAACTCTTAATCAGCGTACAAATCAGTTGGCCTTTTAATTGCAAAAAATGAGGTTCGTTTATAGTACGATCTTTACCGTAATGGACATCCTTAATTCAATTGGTGAATATAGTAGTATAAGATTTCTAATTTTTTTAACTTTTTTAAGCTTTTCACAATTATCTATTTCTGCGTCGTCATCTGCTATCTATGCTCACCAAATTCATTTTTAAGATTATAAACTCCGCAATGTTTTTTTATTACAGAAATATCATCAGGAATGCCGCCCAAAACAATGGACCTTCTCGCCAATTTTGGCAAGAGTAACGAACATGCACATAATGATGGTACCTATAGCTTAAATAAAAACTTACAACGAAAACGTTAAGTACTAAACAGTTTTTTATTGACATTTTAAAACTAATTATAATCTCTTGAACCAGTACGTACTTTAAATTACATTTTTTACTTCTCTGGTCTCTAATTGCTCAATAAAAAACCTAAAAAAATATAAGATTCTGATAAGATTATTTCTAAAAAAATTTATTTCGCTAACTGCTTAATTAAAAACGATAAAGATATAATGATAACTGGGGATCATAAACGAAATGCCACAGTTTAGACTGATAATAATTATTTCAAGCATAAATTGAAAAGTTGCTTAACCATTCCGAACAAATATCTAATTAAATTCTGTTCCGATAAGAACTTTAAAGAAACTGCACAATAAAACTTCCATATGAGAAATGGATGAAGGATTTAGAAGTTTCTCAGTCCTGACACTGATACGAAATATCCTACTATACAACCACTTTAAATCTAGCGAGAATTTATAAGCTGCCAAAATACACATACCAGATTCTACACTTAGGTCTAGAGTTTCTTCTATTAATACTTAAATATAAATATTCTGTAAGAATTCTTGAACTTTTAAAGAATCTGCTTGTAATATTAAAATTCTTTTAATCTTATCATGACTTTTCTTGGTGCAGCATAATTATTAACTAACTATGACAGCTCTAATACCAGCCATATTACCAAAAATAGCAGTGCAAGCTTTAAAATTTAATTTATTTTCAAAAATTAACTTTTAAATTCTGGTTTCTACACGTTATGTTGATGACACATGTTTAATTATTTCATGCGATAAACTGGAATTTATACTACCCAAGATAATAATTACATAAACTGTTTAAATCTTTGAATAATTAGAGATTGAAACTATATTATTATTACAAATTAGTTGTACAAAAAAACATTCAGGGATAAATCTAAACTTTACCAGACCACCCTGCTATACACAAAACTAGTTTTTTTTTAAATCTAGTTCATGTGACTATTCTCTTGTCTGATTCTATTTTGCATTCTAATAACTAGAATATATTTACGAAGTATTTATTTCGTAATAGCGTCCTAAATCTTTTGTAGGTTCACATATTAATAGTTGATAATTTCAAAAAGGAAATCATATCTACCAATTTGCGATTTTCCCGTCGGCCCTACTTTGTAAAACTCGATCCAACCTTGTTATACGTCAATGAAAAGCTATCCTCATAAGCCAGAGCTTCAAGCAGCAAACGAAAAAATCTAATTAATAATTAGTAGTTTTATGAGTAATGTGACGTTTCTGTAAGTCCAAAGAGATTATTAAAGTGTGTAATTCATGTCTACATTGATATAATTAAAATTGATTATGTGCATTAATATTTGTGTAGAAATTCACTAATAATTCGTAGATTATTACCAGCAATACAAAGACATTTTTTCTCTAACGAAATTTAATTGCGTCTTTCTGTTTGCAGAAATAAGTTCACAGTTAAAATGTTTGTCTTATGGTGATCCACGTGCCGGA
>JAAAKG020136711.1:0-13113 GCA_010014905.2 Druon quercuslanigerum
CGACCGTGTTTAGTAGCGAAGTACCAGGTCATGAGTACCTGTGGGATGGATGGTGGGCCATAATAATAATAATAATAATAATAATAATAATAATAATAATAATAATATAGTTCAAAAGACTGCGAAAATTAATGTCTCGTCGTGTGGGAAAATGTAGAATAAGTAAAAAGTTTTAACTTCTGTCGAGGTGTAATAATAAAATTCAATAAAATAAATTCTGTTTATCGAGAGTTTTTATACATAACCATTGTTCTAAATAATTAGGCATAAGTGTTAATAAAGAATAATCAATGTGATTAATAATAGGTATGGGTTTTGCAACAGTTTTATAGAAAATTATCACATATGTTGCCCAACCAATAAATTTTCGACCACAGTAGATGAGTTTTCAGTCCTAAAAAGATAAATTGTCCTTCCAAAAAAGAAGACCTCTTCAAAAAAAGTTAATTTTTTATCAGAACAGTTAAAATTTAAACCTACATAAAAGAATTTTCAACGAAATGGTCCCATTTTTAGACGAAGAAGAATAAACGGCAACCAAAAAGAGTTAAATTTTGAAACAAATACTGGAATTTTTACCTACGGAGGTCTAGTTTAAAAATAACAGTTAAGTTTTAAACAAATATTCATTCAAATATTCATTCAAAAACAAAAAATAATTTTTTAACAGAGGAGTTCAATTTTGAACTGAGTAGCTAAAAATTCAATACAAAAAAGATTCAAGATCGACGAAGAATATAATAGTTGATATTTAAACAAGCACAAAATATTTTAATTTTGACAATGCAGTCAAATTTAACCAAAAAAATAAATTCTTGAAGAGAAAGGTAATGATTCATACTTTAACAGACAAAATTTAATTTTAATTAAAAAATTATTTAATTCAACTGAAAAGAAAAATTTTCATCAAAAGAGTTTAATTTTTAACAAGCATAAATTTTTCAGACAATAGAGAAAACAAATTTCAACCAAGTTTTTGAAATTTTAGTCCATAAGGCAAATTTTCTGAAAAATAGTGGAATTTTAGAAAGAAAAATATGGATTTTCATCTAAAGGTTTATTTTTAGCCAAATAGGTGATTTACAAATCATTTAATTCATAGAAATTATAAATATAACACTTTAATCAGTGAATTTGCATATAATGATGATCAGTTTTAAGAAAATTAAATTTAGAAAATACTTTAAAATTATAGTGCTATCGCATTAAAAAAGTCAACGTAAGTTCAGTTGTGCAGAAATTTCAAACCTCAAAATAGTGTCTGCTTAGCAATGTGAAAAATCATTCTTTTAGTTTTTTTAGGATTAAAACAAAAAAAAACCAACAAAGTTATGAAGATTTAAATATGTGGTTGAAAATGCGTTTTTTCGCGGATAATTTATTTTTAATGAAAATTTAACTATTATATTTTTGGTTTGAAAATTGCTATTTCATTTTAAAAACAAATTTTTGTAATTAAAAATACAAATTTTTATTTTAAAGTTTACGTCTTTTGTTTCAAATACTTCTTTTTTGGTATAAAATTAATCTACGGAGAAACTCGAGCTTCTGTTACAAAATTCAACTACTTGGTAGAATTTTGAACTCTTTTGTGAGAAATGTATTAGTTTTTTAAAGTATTAATCATTTAAACCGAAAATTTATTTTTCATGGCTTCAAGTTCAAGTCCTTTAAGTTTTTTTTTTAGAATGATCTTTTGTAACTGCAAATATATTCATTCCATTTTTGGTTGAAATTTAATATTTTATTTAAAAAATGATCTTTTATAGTTGACAATTCAATTATTTTATTGAAAATTAGTATTCTTGGAAGAACTTAAATGTTTTCTGTTTATGTTAAAATTATTCTTGTTAATTAAATTTTTTTTTATTCAACAAAAGTTAAAACAATTTATAAAAGGCAAGATGATACATTCCTTTAGCATCAAATAATGGAAAATTGAGCTAGCTTTTTATTTTTCCTGAAAAAAATGCTAAATATCTTTTATAGCATTTGGTGTATTATTTTAGCCATGACTTTAAATGATTTTAAAGTCACGTAAAAGTTTTACCATAGACAGAGATAACGTTGGATCGACAAAAATAGATTTATTTCCAAGGATTTCTTATTGTGTGTTGTAGTAAGCTACATGCCATTGAGCGAACTATGTCATACATAACAAAGTGCATGACATTTTGGCCAACCTTTTACATTTTATAATCATTTCATTATAAATTATCTACTGGTAAATAAGGTCGTCATCTAGCTAAATAAAAACTTAAATTATCACAAAAAAATGTTTGCCTTATTTCAAAATAGCGATCATAGCGTATCATGCGAGAAGTTTTCCCTTCTCATTTAGTTATATGAATATATTTACATTTCAGGACGAGCATACAAGTCTATAAACATTAATGAGCATGTCCTGGTTTACATCTGGTTAGACAAATGTTTTCCAGTTATTGTCTTATTCTAGATTTGTCGCGATAATTCAATTTTTAGTTGTAAGCTTAAATTTAAAAAAAAATCACTTCTATATACATAAAATTTAACAGAATTTCAATATTTCTATTCCTAATTCATTTAACAATACAAGTTCTTGCATTTGAAGCTTTAGCAAAATAAAGAATATTAAAATGATATGTTGCTTTCGATTATTAATAAGGCGTAACTTATGTGGGTTGAAATCAAAGCAGTTGTGTATCAATAAAGTGTGGTAAGATAGATTAGGTGTGTAAATAAGTATAACTTTGCCATTCTGAAGCAATAACTTCTAAAAGAGTGATATTTGTGGAGGTGGCGTAGGCTGCTTATAAGATTCACAATATTTCCTGTTCATTGCTTGAATAATAAGTAATTACGAATTAGCAGTTTGGCACTATCAAATTGTTAAATATTTAAAGTAATCGAATAAGTAATTTTTCGTTTATCATTAATTACTCACATTTCTTTATTGGAATTAATCAAATTTCATTATTAATTATTCAAATTTTACTAATTCAGATTCTGAAAGATGAACTGACAACTCTGTTTTAAATTGTAATTAACGCATGGCACTGTTTGAATTAGTTCTTTCTCTGTGATAAAAAAATTCTTTGTCTTACAAAAAATAGGTCTTTTTCAGAAAAATTCAGGTAAATATTTTATTTTCAATTTTAATAGGGGATTTTTCTGTTTCAAGATTTACAAAAAAAAATGCAAAACATTTGGAAAGGGGAAAAAGTGACCGGTTTTCTGAAAAACAAACATCTATTATCTATTACCCAATCCTTAATTAAAATATTTGGTTAATTTTTTTTCTTTAACGATTAATTTTTTTAAATGCAAATGGAACTATTCTATTGTTGGTGGAAAATGTATATTTTTAATTAAAAACTCTTGTTTTCTAGTTGAAAATTGGTTAAAAATGTAGGTGCAAAGAAAATAGAATCATTTCTACATTTTTTCCCCCTAACGACAACTTTCTTGTTAAATATCTACTATGAAAAACCTGTTTGAAATTTAGTTATCTTTTCTTAAAAAAAAAAAAATTAATCAGATCCAAAGTGTCAGTTCTACAACAGTAAACCTATTTTTCGCCTACTGTATATAGCCCAAGTAGAACGGGATGTAAAAAAAGGATAGGGAGAAAAAAAATGATTTTCTACAAAAAAGTTGAATATTTCACCATAAAATATTATTGTTTAACAAGAAAGTTTTTTCGTTAAACAGTTAAATTTTTAACAAAAAACATGAATTTTCTACAGAAAGGAACGAATTTTCAGCATAATAGTTGCATTTTCAACAACAAGTATAACGGGTCTGCCCGGAATTTGATACAAAAAAAGCCCTAAAGCCAAATGAGATGTTGTCAATTTTCAGCCCGATAGCTGCCAGATGGGATGAGTAATCATTAATTATATGAATTTCATTTTTCGCCATTTTCAGCTCAAATAGTGACCGGAAAAATCTTAAGAGATTCAGAGTACTTCTTAAAGTCAAGGGACCTTTCCGTACACTTTTTGCAAAGTCCTTCTTGCAAAATTTGCACACAAAAAATTGCAAAAATTTTTTCAGGCAATTTTTTTATTTCAAAAATCTCTTAAGCAAGTCTAGTCCTGATTTTTTCCAGAGTTTGCAACAATGTGGACGATACTTCAAAATAACGCTTATTGTCAACTTCCGTGGTTTCGATGATGTGCTTCGTGTGTAAATTAATTTACTAATCAAAATATATTTAAAAGTGAAGATAAATAATGATTATAATTTATAATTATAATTATAATTTACGGTCTTTAATATTAAATGTATTTCAAATTCATCTATATTTTAACCTAAACTTTTGATTCTTCAACAACAACAAAATAATAAATAATTTTTTTGTAGATTCAATTTGTAATCATGTAGCTGATTTTTTAACCAAAAAATATTAATTTTCAACGAAACATATTCATTCTCACACAAATAGCTAAATTTTTTACTAAAAAAAATCAATTTGTATTCAAAAATAACAATTGTTTAACCTAAAGGGAATACTTTTATATTCAGTGTAAAAATGATGAATCTTCATTAAAAAATTATTTTTATCCAAGAATGAAACGAACTTTCAACAAAATAGCTCAATTTTCAAAAAAAGAAATGTAACTTGAAATGAAATCGTCGGAAATCGATGGAAAGTTTATCTTCTGTTTTTTTTGTGAAAAGGGAAAAGTTTCTTGAAAGCAGAAAAAAAAAATGTAATTCCTTTAGGAAGGTTAAAAGAGGCTAATAGGAAAAAAAGTACAAAGTCTGAAATATGGAAGTGATTTTCAAACATATTAAGTTTTTATTGAACTGTCATGGGATATGGCAACTGATCTTTCGTAAAATTCGCAAACTTTGTTCAAATTTATCACCAAGAAACGTGCGAGACATTATCTAAGTTCGTGAAGTTACTTCCCATGCCCCCCGACCTGTTTCCAACTATATTTTTGTCAAGTAATTATTTTGAAATAGTAATTATTTCATGCACGCTTTCTGTGTTGCAAACAAATCCTGGGTGGTACACATAAAAAAATCAAAGGAACGAATTTCCTTTTGCCAAGTTACTTTTTCAGTGTAGTAGTTTTGTCTTAAAGTCTTTTCATGGTTTAATCTAGTTAACCGATGCATTCTGAGCGTTTAAAAAAATTGATTCTATATTCTTTTGTTAAATTAACATTTATTACCACATCTAGTTAAAATTTATATTGCTTATCTAATTATAACACAACCAAACTTTTTTTTAAAGTGTTGTAACACAGTGAAATATTCACCGTGATTTATCATTATTAAATAATTGTGTTTATTTCCGCCTTAAGCTGAACTTGGTAGATAATAATTAAGAAAACGCTTTGGTGACATCACCGAAAAAACGATTCTTACAGGCATATTCTAACCAAATGCAGGAAATGTTCTTGAAATTAGAATATTATTGGAAAAGACAAAATGCGCACAGGAAAATGCGCCTTGCTTTGTGCAATAATTTCTTTTAACGTTTCGTGCCCCGTGCTTTCAGATTGATTCCTTTTTTTTTGTAATCTTGGGCATTCAGTGTTTCGCTTCAAAGAAAAGTGAAAAGCACAACAACAAATAATTAAATACCTTTTATCATATAGATAAGAATATATATTCTTAAGGTAAGAGGGCCTCCATCTTTCATTAGGAATATATTCTTGGCTTCTGTTGAAGTTGTAAATATTCTTTAACTCAGTGTGCAATCCTTAAAATTAAAATATCGTTTTTTAGTGATGGCAGAAGGACTTTGATTTAAGTCCAACCTAATTACTTAAAAAAAATTATCAAGTATTAAGTGTAAATATCATTGTAGAATATTTAAAAAATGAAACGTTCATTTACTTTCACAGGTACTGAGAAACAATCATGACCATATAAGAGAAGGGGCGTGAAAGTCTTGACCGACGCCGAAGCACAGTGGCCAAAAATCGTAAGAAGTTGACCATAATGCAAACAAAAATTATTTTTAGGCAGATTCAAAGATTCAATTAAGTGTAATAGCACCCCCAGCGTCGATGAAGATGAGTTTCTAAGGACATATGCTCGTCTAAACGTGTTTCTTTCATTCTCGTTTGTACGCGTCGATGGAAGCAAAACGTGTGTACGACGCGACTAAAAAGTACCGTTTATCAACAGTGTACTGTTTTTGAATGGAGTGATCAATTGTAATGCAAAAACATGGATTGTTCTCTAGAATGTACGTAATTAAAAAGATAGTGAAACATAAATAGATATGTGACGTGCGTCGAAGAAATTGAACTTATACTACAAAAAATGGAAATCGAGGTTTTTACACATTTCGATCTTTTCTGAGTTTCTCTCTTTAATAAAACAACAGGAAAAAAATTTACAAGCGTTATTATTGGTAATAATTAAGTTGTTAGGTATCCGAGAAATCGGGCTTTCGCTCGAGAGCTCCAGATCCCGTTAAACACCACTCGCCACTACGGCTCCTCATCTCATCTATACCTTGTTCGTGAGCCACGTCTGCTACATATCTCTTTCCGTAATAATACAATGGTAAGTGGGGAGGAAAGATTTAGTTAGTCTCCCCCCTCTCCTCAAAGTCGCGTCTTTCGGTTTGACTTTGACCGTTCGCCCTGTAGAACGGCCGGCTACTATAAGATGCGATCACACGGACTCCCATCTAATGCAACGCTGCTGAAGACTGAGTGATCTTTTCGGCATAAAAACATCAACCAAAGACGACTCTCTCGGTTCCACCCACCCCTTCCCATTCCTTGTTTATTAACTGAAGGTTGGTGGGACGGACGTTATAACTATAGTTTCCACCATATGAAGAATTGATACTTAACTTGAACATGATTTCGACTCGCAAAATAAACTTATTACATAATGGTGGTAGTTTGGTGTATAATCTAAACAATGAATATTAAAAGCAATAAAATAGCTTTGGAAAGGACTGAAACTTTAATTGACAGAAGTCATGCGCACGGAAATTGTAAAGGTCAAGTTTCAGGCGACGATCAGAGACTGGGTGTATGGAATGCTAGGGGGGTGTTTGATCTCAAGTTAAAAGAATTACGAGAAACAATGCACATAAGGAAACTAGACATTCTATGTGTACCTGAAACAAAGAAAAAGGGATGCGAAAAAAGGGACGTAAAAAACGGATTGTTAAAATTCGGATTTGAAATATGGTCAGGAGTAGAAAGTGAAACAGATCATAGGCAAGGAGTAGGTCTCATTCTGAATAAGTGAGCGAAACAGCACCTCGTAGATCATGGTTTTGTATCTCCCAGATTGCTTTGGGCTAGAATGAAAGTAGAAATCAGAAGATTATTTAACATAGCATGTTACGCGCCAGTAGATAGTGATCCCAGAGAAGTAAAAGACGCCTTCTGGGGCATTTTAAATGATGCGATGAATATTTGCGATCATGGTGAAAGAATAATTCTGCTAAGAGATATGAATGGATGGCTTGGTATTCAAAATCAGGATACAGAAAGAGTACTAAGTAATTTTGGGGATCCAAGAACAAATTATAACGGAGATAAATTAGTTGGCTCATGCTTAGTAAAGGGTCTGTTTATTACAAATACTTTGTTTAGGCATGAAATGATCCACATGTACACCTGGTTTAAAGGCAATAGCCACAGTGTAATTGATTTTGTTGTTGCGGATGAAAGATTAAGAGAGCTAGTCAAAGACACAAGGGCCATGAGGGGTTCTGAATGCAATACCGATCATTTTCTTCTTATCTCCAAAATTAACTTAGGTCGGGGATGGAGAAAAAAGAGAACTAAGAGAGCAAAACAAACGCGAATCAAAATAAAAAAACGTACAGAAACCGGATGTGCGAATACATTTCCAAAATAAGATAATCGAAAGTATAGGTAAGGCAACTTGGGAAGCGCTTATACGGAATAAAGATATAGAAGGCGCACGGAATATGTTCCGCGAGATCATTGTTAGATGTGACATTGGAGTGTGTGGTAACGCGCTTGTAGGAAGAATGTCTGGTCATGCATTTTGGAATGATGAACTTGCGGCTGACCAAAAAATAAAAACAAAAGCATACAGCAGAACATTGAACATGACAGGTCATAGCGATGAGGAAATTATTAGACGTATCAATGATTACAGACGCAAAATGAAGATACCCAAGCGATTAATTAGAGAAAGCAAAGATAAAATTAGAGCAGAAGAAAAGAAGAAAATACAAAACGACTTTGAAGGATGCAAGAAACTACTTTATAAGGCAATAACGGAAATTAAATGAACATAATTTGTCAAGGTGTGAAATGGCAATGGGGAAATGAAATATGAGGCGGGCGGGTTTTGTGACGATTTCAGAGACTATTTCAGGGGAAAATCCGGAAATTAAGCTATAGGATACCACAACTGCGATCTACGACACAATGCGTTAGAAAACTGTATTGAGAAATTCTGTGTCACTGAGGTTAGGGATATAATCAAGAACTTGAAAAACGGCAAGGCTTCCGGGGTAGACAGTTTTAATGCTGAAATGCCTAAACACGGTGGCGAGTACATACCACATAGACTGTGCAAGCTAATAAATGTATGTATCGAAGTAGGAGAAGTCTTAGGTGATTGGAAAAAAGCGATTATCGTGCCAATATAAAAAAGAAAGGGAGATAAAAGCGACTGCAATAATTACAGAGGAATCAGCTTATTAAGTACCGTAAGTAAAATGTACTTACAGATACTATTTCGAAGGGAAATAAAAATAACAGAAGAAAAGATTTGGGAAGTCCAAAGTGGGTTTATATCCGGAAGGTCATGTACGGATCAAATATTTAGCTTAAGACAAATCACAGAAAAAATTTTTAGAGTTGGCAAAAAAGTTTTCTGTGCATTTGTTGACCCAGAAGAAGCTTTCGACAAGGTAAACAGAAGTAAACTTTGGGAAGTCCTGAAAGAGTAAGGTTTAAATAGATGGCTCCGACAAGCTATAAGAACAATATATGTGCGTGGCAAAGCGAGTGTAAGGTTAAGTAGGAAATTGAGTAAATGGTTCAATTTTATGAAAGGCGTTATACAAGCATGCGTTATGTTTTCGTAGCTTTTTATATTATTTATGGACAAGTGTTTAAGAATAGCTCTTTTCGACGAAGCAGGTTTGGATCTCGAAACAGTAAGGGTACGTGGGTCAGTGTTCGCAGATGATAAGGTTGTCTTGCCAGAATCTATCGAAGATTTGAAAAGAATGTTGAATCAATTGAATGCAAGCATGAAGAGCATGGGCTTTGAAATTAACGTAAATAAAACAAAAACTATTGTGTTGGAAGGAAAAAGTGAGAAAACAATATACAACATTGCATTAAATGATGAGAGAATTGAACAAGTTGATAAATTCGTATGCCTTGGTAGCTTATTTACCAGGGACGGGAAGATAGATGAGGAATTCGATAGACGCATTAACGAAGTTAAAAAGAATATTGGTAGAGCAGGCCCCCTCATCAGAAGTAAAAAATATATCTAATAAGTCTAAAATGTCAATACATAACTCCATATTTGTACCAACTGTACTATACGGCAGCGAGACAAGCACCTGTCCAGAAAAAGATAAGAGTAAAATTAACGCGATTGACATGAGATTCTTGCGCATAATATGCTGGAAAACTTTGATGGACAAAGTCAGAAACGAGATAATCCTTAAATAATGTGGTGGGGAAGGAACGCTAGTTGAAAAATAGGAAAGAAATCGGTTAAGATGGTTCGGGCATGTTGAGCGAATGAAGGATGGACTACCAACGAAACAAGTATATCAAGGCAAATGAAGTGGCAGCGTGCCTAGAGGCAGACCGTTGAAAAAATGGTTAGAATGTGTGAACGAGACCCTAGTTAGAAGGGACATAAGAAGCCATAGAAACGCGAGAGCCTGCATGAAAAAATGCATGGTCGTGATAGAAGCTAGAGTAGTATGCCAGGACTTATAGGAATTATAGCGGAAAATAGTTGATAAGAAGAGTGTCAGTAGATTGATCCCTATGTGACCCGGGAGTCATATGGGATCCACTTTGTTTTTTTCCTGCAATTTAGTTCAATGCCATTTTGCACTCCGAAACCAGTTCTGATGTTATATCTGGTTTTTCTACTGCAGTTAGTGTCACTTGGCTGTCCGAACAGATCGGAATCTGTCTTTTTAGCAGCGTTCTCTTCTGTTATTATTATAGAACACTATTGTGTTCTAATCGTAGAATTTTGTTATTTCAATATTCTATTAGCTTTAACTAAGGGAATGAATACACATCTGTACATTATAGGAACATATTGTTTTAATGATACCTAATATTGACTTAATATTCAAACAAAACGTCGATTTCGTCAAAACTGAGGCCAAAACGTAATTTTCTAACTTCCCTGACTGCTTCATTCAAAATTTGGCATAAAGTGAACATTTAATTCGAAATGCATAGTAACTTCCTCTTGTCGAAAAATCGCAATATTAATCCATTTATCGAAATCGTGCTATAATCGTAAATTACTCTGTCATTTCATCATTAGCATAAAAGGCTGATCTATATACTGAAATCGTCTGTTGATTGATTGACCCAAAAAACCTTTCAGGAATCAATTGTATTGTATGAAAATTAAAATTTACAAAAATCCTCTGCCACTTTGTATCCGCCATTTTGTTTTAAAAAAAATATCAAATTCGTAATCCGCGACCCCAAAAATCCCTTAGTAATCATTTGTGTTATAAAAAAATGCAAATTTGTAAAAATCCACTACCATTTTGTATCCTCTGTTTTTTTTAATCAAACCAATACCACATTCGTAAGTAGCAACCTCGAAAACCTCTAAATAATCCTTTTTTCATAAAAAATCAAAATTCTTGTGAATCCCTCGCCATTTTGTATCCACCATTTTGTTTTGTTTTTAAATCAATATCAGATTCATAATCAGCGACCCCAAAAATCCCCAAGAAAGAAAATTCATCACAAAATGATGGAATTAATAAATTATGGCTTGCTCAAGGTTAAAACCTTGAAGTTATCACTTTTAGAAGTTTCTAGAACGTCAGTAACGTACTGTATATTTTTTAATGGTCAATCAAATTAGTTTTCTAAAAAATCTAACAAGATATACCAAATCTAACATCAGATGCAATTTTTTTAAAAATTATTATATTTATTTAAAAATACTAAAGAATTTTAAAAAACGACAGCATGTTTTTTCGAATTCTGTTTTATTAATTGATTTTTAAAAATTTAAACAAAATTTGAATGAAAACAATGGCGGCTAACCTTAAATTACCAAATAAATTATAAACGTGTATCACTGCAGTCCGAATGCCTTATCTCATAAATTATTTCTGACTGATTATTCATTGGTTTCTATCCCCTACTCATAAAACTGACAACACAAAAAAAGAAGATTTCCTGCAATATGTAAGGAACATCGTTGTATATTAACACATGTCCGCAGACTGTTGAAATTAATACTTGAGAATGAAAGTATTCTTTAGCCCTCTTTACTTTATAATCGATTTATAATTGAGTTTGAATTCTCAAAAGTACATGTTTTTACTAATGTTGGGTTATAAATTGTTGCACGAAATTCGTGAGTTCAGTTAGGATTCATGTATGCTTATAAAAATGTTCTTTATGGCCCAAATATTGATCAGGCGTTGCGAAAAGTGTGAAGGCCATACCAAAATCGTCATTAATTACGACGTAGGCCTAATTATGTGACAACTTTTTCAGATTTATTATTATTATTTTTTGGATTTATTGTTAATGTTATCATAAAAAAATAATTATTTATCTATTCAAACATTGTTATTACTATTAATTCTTTCGCCAATCTTTAGTTATTGTATTCAATTTTGTTTCCAAAGATTAACTGACACACATTATGCACAAACATTTTTAGTGGGTAGTTCATATTTTATGTAGAAGCTCCAGTAAAGATATGTAACAAAAAGATATATGTATTTTGGAATAAAGATTTGATTACGCCTTGGGCCACAGAGAAAATATTATTTCAGACTTTACAACAATAATATTATCGGAATCATTGACCATCTTGCAATTATTGGACAAAGTACCAAGGCAACAGTAGATTGTCATACCACTAGAGGTACGCTGCCAAGTAAGCATTGTACATTTTTTTTAAATTAAGGCTTTGGTTTAGGATCGCAATTACACCGTACTTATTTTAATTGTGATGATTTTTCCATATAGTTAATGATAGTACGTGTCAATTGGACAAACTGGACAAACTGGACAAATTGGCAAACTTTTATTAATTTATGTCTGTAAGAATATTCAAGTATGAAGGCTGAAAAATACGATCTAACAGATCGAGGACGCGTGTCAGCATGAACCGACCTTTCTTACATATTTCACGATTTTTTTTGAATTTGCAAAACATTAGAGGGGGTTGGGATTTTAACGTCGAAAAATAACGGCCTTCAACTTACTTTCATGTTCACGTGAGGTTAGATAGCGTTTACTTGTCTAAAGACCAGCCTTGTCTTGGCTGAAATGGTGGAACATTTTGCTACTCATAATTGAGATTAAATTTGACGAATGAAAAATTTATAATTGGTTAATCAGTTTTTTAAATTGAAAAATTCCGTGTGTCTGAACGAGTATAAGCCTTACAATTTGTCAACAAAGAAATCCGCCTACGTCGCCGGCACATTCACATCGTGCGATTCATACGCGGCTTGCAAGTTTGAGCGCACCTAGGGCGCGCTACTGTTGATTCTCGCGCTTCGCGCTCGACAATGTATGACCCTCACGCTCCGTAGTCGGTCTTTATATATCTCCAGAAATTTTTTAAAACTAAAAGTCAAACGAATTCGAACTTGTCCCTAAAATTGTATATCATTTCCATTGATGTATACTCATAAAAGTCGTAACATGCATTGATATTAAAACAGTGGTAGTTTTATAAACTCGTTCAAAAAATGGGACTTTTTTGAAAAAAAATGTTGCGATTAAATGAACTTTTTCATTGAATTTTTTCATTTCCAATTTTATTTTAACGATTTAAACGTTACACGTACGGTCTACATATCAGCCTTGCCTTTTTCTAACATCTAAATTATATCCCCAGCCTCAGTCATCCAAGGAAATTCGATTAATGAGGGACACGGGGGGCGGGGGGGGGGGGGCGGATAGG